>JAOEHX010090417.1:0-18076 GCA_025448015.1 Bolborhynchus lineola | reverse complement strand
AAGTTGGGGCTGTTCAGCCTGGAGAAGAGAAGGCTGCATGGAGACCTCATAGCAGCCTTCCAGTATCTGAAGGGGGCATATAGGTATGCTGAGGAGGGACTCTTCACTAGGGACTGCAGTGACAGGACAAGGGGTAATGGGTTCAAACTTAAACAGGGGAAGTTTAGATTGGATATGGGGAAGAAGTTCTTCACTGTGAGGGTGGTGAGGCACTGGAATGGGCTGCCCAGGGAAGTTGTGAATGCTCCATCCCTGGCGGTGTTCAAGACCAGGCTGGACATAGCCTTGGGTGGCATGGTTTAGTGGGTGGTGTCCCTGCCTATGGCAAGGGGGGTGGAATTAAATGATCTTAAGGTCCTTTCCAACCCTAACTATTCTATGATTCTATGAATAAGGGTTAGATACTGTTCTGGGTTCAGCAGTAGCAGTTATTTTTCTCTTTCTTAGTAGCTGGTACAGTGCTGCGTTTTTGACTTTCAGCCTGGGAACAGCACCGATAACACCAATGTTTTTAGTTGCTGATCTGTAATGTTTAGACTGACCAAGGACTTTCTGAGACTCATGCTCTGACAGGAGGAGGGGAAGACGGGAGAAAGCAGAGACAGGACACCTGACCCAAACTAACCAAGGAGGTATTCCATACTACAGCACATCATGACCACTGTATAAACTGGGGGCAGATACCCAGAAGGGTTAGAATACTGCTCAGTCGGGCTGAGTATCAGTCAGCAGGTGGTGAGTGGTTGTATTCTCTTCCCTTGTTATTTTCCTTATCATTATTGTTATTGGAGGTAGCAGTAGTGGTTTTGTGTTACACCTTAGTTACTGAGCTGTTATTATCTCAACCTGCATGAGTTACATTCTTGAGTCTCCTCCCCATCCCTCCAGGAGCAGCGGGAGGAAGGAAGTGGAAGTGAGAGAGAGGCTGCGTGGCTGACTGAGCTTAAACCATCACAGTTCTTATGGTATTCTTACTACAGTGTCTGGCTACATACCTTCTGAGTGTCTACCAAACCACAGGTACAGATCCAGATTTTGGTCAGATTCAAGATAGTTTAAAAACTAAAAGAATGTAACTTTTTAACCTCCTTGAAAGAGAAAAACATCAGGACTACAGACAGTTTTGGAAGACAGAAGTAACAGGCTGACACTTATGCCACTAGAATTCATCGAATCAGAGGATAAAACAGAGAACCCAGAGAAAATTACTAGAGTTTTTCAATATCACTTGTGAAATTGTCTGTACACATAAGAGACAACAATCACTTCAAAAGCAGACTGTTGTCACTATACACCTCTAAGCATAGGGAATTTGATTCAGTAAAGTATTTGGTGGAGTTTGACGAAGAAACTCACAGCAGGACAGAAAAAAATCTGAAATAAACAGTGGCTACTGAATTACCAAATGAAAAGCCCTTTCATATCTCTGCAGGGGATCTCATCTGAGTGTGCCATACAGAAATACCACACTAAAAACTGAAATTTCTCTTTTCTTTTTTTTTTCCTTTTAGTTCTAAATAAGACAGTTGGTCAGATAATCATTGCTGGAGAATGCTTGATTCTCTGTGAGTCTGAGCAGCAACACATAAAATTGACCAGCACACAATGGGACATTTTTTCCATCTTCTTCTCCCCAGGTTGCAACACTGTGAAACAAACACATGCATCAACTGCATACTTATCATCCAGGACTACTGTAAACCTTTTTTGAAACTAATTAGGTTGATAGATACTCAAAGGGGCTTTCTTTTGCACAGAGAGTTTCAAGTACAGGAAACTTAAGTAGGTCTCAAGACTTCAGGAGTTGGCCAATAAAGCCTGTATTTCCAAATGACACTGACATTAACAGTTTATCCCAGTGAAAATTCTAGGCAATCCTGCAGCCCCATTATTGCTACATCTAACGAAAGTATTCTCATTGCAAACGTTCATTAAAGCTGCAAATACTGCCTCACACTGAACAAATGCAGAAGCAGCAGCCCGAAGTTTTGGAAAGACCAAAAGCAAGGTGAGAACGTCTGTTTTCCTCTAATGACTGGCTACTAGGTAAAGTAGCAGTCTAAATACTTGCTTGTTGTATTCTGTATAATACAGGCAAGGAAAGGGACTTTCTTGACATAGGTGCAACTCTATGAAAACAAACAAACACTATTCCCAGTGACTTACACATAGTAAGACATATTACTGCACCTGAGCCAACTACTTATTTTTAAAAAGCCTACAATGAACATAGCAATAAAATTACAATACCTTTATGAACACATTTGATAGATGAACCAGGGAATTGTGGATGGAATGATGAAATAATTATCTTCCTCAGTTGCAGTCATCTTAACTATAGAGGAGATAAGTAGCATCTTTTGCTTTATATCATTTTTGTCGAACACATGGTTTTGATTTGTTTAGTAAAGGAGTTTATGGAGGAAAGAACTGATGTAGTGCTGATAAAGTCTGTAGTATTATTTGCTAGTCTGAAGTGCCTTTGTATCATTTTGAAATGACAGCATTATGCCTTTGTCACTTTTGCATTTCTTTCTTTAGTGGTCTTCATACTTGAGTATACAGTGGAGGGAATGGACAGCTTTTTGTCATAGAGCAACAGATCTTGGGATACACAGGTTACATAAAGCCTTCCTTTTCCAGGTATATCCTTATTATGTGCAAACAAGATTTCAAGCCAGACACTTGTCAGCAATATAAGCCAGTGAAAACAGAAAAAGGAGAAAAAGAAAAACCACATAAGAATACCTGCCTTGTTTCTCGTCACACAATTCTCTAATATAAAGGTCTAACTGTTTACCAGTGCAAAAGTCATTTTACTAGTTCTCAATCTAGGTTTTTTCACCAGTGACATTAATTCTGGCAACAGAATAACTTGTTTGCTTCTATTTTAACTACCTTCTGAAATTGTCCATGTATTTCTCTCCTTTCAAGAAAAACACAGCATTACTTTCCTTACTTTTCTATAGGACTGTGATGTTCCTAACAAAAAAAATAAATTAAAAAAAAAATAAAATTTTTAAATCGCATTTTCTTCTTGAACAAGTGCACACTTTTTAGGAAAAATGTACCCACACATAGTCAAAAGCAACCCTTTCATGAGAATTCAGATTCCTCTATGATAATCTAGAATAAGAAACAGGCCACTGGCATGAGACAAAAGAAGTACTGGAGTTCATCTTAACAATACTGATTATGTTTTAAAGATGAGTGCAATTTCCCATAAATTTGCTAAGACTAGAAGGCTGATAGGCATGTCGTATGCTTAGTTTTTAACTTTCAAAGGTTCCTTTTTTCCCCAGAAAATTTCTCCGCAGCATTGTAAGACAGTATAAAAAGAAATTATACACTCATGGTCAGAGCACTCTTAATTCTGTTATCTAAAATTAGATTCAGTAAATTCACCAATATACAAAATCACTAATACCAGCAAACTCTTACTTCAAATGGCAAACCACTGACTGTGTCTACCTCAGGATCATATATACACCAGAAGTTTCAATAAAATGAAACACAACTCTAAATAAGATGTGTGCCTTACCACCTTAACCATTAACCTGTAATTTTTGTCAGTAAAATTGAAGATATTTCTTAATCCAAAATTTTGAATGCCTCTGTCCTTTACAAGAAACAACAATGAAAACATTTACTGACACATAAACAATTTAATTCTACACTTACCAGTTATTATGTCTAAAATAACTAGGCGATTATTCCTGCTTATGATCATCTAGAAATTTAAGACTCTCCTAGAAGAGTTTCATAACATCCCTGTCATTAGTGTACTTTCTCCACAGTTAAACTATCTTAAATAAAAAGAAAAGCTCTCTAGAAAAAGAGAGCAGAATAGTATTAGTGTCTTTAATTTCAATACAACATTCAAGAGCAGCAAAGTAACCACACCAGCCTCTCGGCTCTAAGAGCAGTCAAGTTCTCATGAGGATGCAAAATACACCTTTTTCTTCCAAACCAGTGAAAACACAAAACAGGAAATCCCATAGACAGCTATATCCCATTCGGTATACAAAGAGAGATGAAGGCTTCCTGTCTAAAGAAAGTAAGCTTTCTTCCCAGGTTACTACTAGAGGATAGGAGCACTCTAGATAAAAAGGACTGCCAGGGCTCTTCAGAACAAGAATTGGTAACTTTCAAAGGGAATAAAGAATATTTAGGTTCCATGGACAAAGTATACCTCCAGCAGGAAGAGAAAAAAAGAAAAAAAAATCAAAATCAATCTACCACCAGATGGTCACAGCTGTGTGTGAAAAAAACTGCAGAAAGAGCTCAGGGCCTTCCAAAAACTAAAGAACTCCTCTTCAGGCTACCCCAATATAGCTGAAGTCACAAGTCTAAGGCCTCAGGATATATTCAAATTTGACTAAAAAAAAAAAAAACAAACAACCCTGAGTCAGACTTAGAACTACTTCACAGTAAAACTACTTTGAAAGCAGAATATATACACACAAAAACTGTTCTCCTATTTGGGTGGATTAAAAAGGCTCTGAAAGGAAAACTGTAACTTTAATTACTATAAATTATGCCATGAAACTGCACTGGCAGTTTTAAACAAAATACAATTTTTTAGCTAAATACCCCAGACAAATACCACTTTTGTTGGGTTTTTTTCCCCTCCACTTTCACTGGAGAAAATAGGAAGATGGGATTAAACCTACTTACAACATCCGCTACACTTTTCACAATAAGTGATGCTCCAAGAGCATCAAAAAATGGACTAGAGAGAGTATTAAACTTTACTGAACTTCATATAGACTGAGGGAATCTTGAGTTAACACTTTATTCCAGTATGGCTGCTGTAACACTCAAAAAAATAGAAGATACCTAGGTTATCTGAAGGGACAATAAAGGGAAAGTAAACCAAGATTTTTTCCAGTGTACAGAACCAGTTGTCCTTTACTTTTAAAGGCAAAAGCAACAATGATCATGTCATCATTTTCTTGATTCCTCAGCACAATACAGACCAGCATTTTTATTTCTCAAAAATTTTTAAAAGCATTACTCTATTAAAAAACAGCATTTACTTATTCCCAGCTGCTCAAAATTTCTTTGCTCACTTTACTCCATTATATAAAGCTTCCATTTAATGCACTCAAAAGACTTCTAACAGTATTTCCCATAGACAATTTACATGGAACAGTCTACTTTTGATTATTCTTTCCAGAAAGTTTTCCTGAGTACATCCAACGGTCCAAGATAATTCTATAAGCTGAAGAGATCTCATACACCATAAAAAATTGGTATTTTGATTAGCTAGAAAAGAAGATTCAATCAGAAAATGTTTTCAAAAACTACTTGCAAACACCTATTGACAGGGAGCTACCTCTTCTCTTTTGGCTGAGGGAGAAAGAATGCCTTTAGTCAGGATGCTTCAGGAGCTAATGAGCCACCAAAATCCTTCCTTGGCCGCATGTGCCTGCCTATGCCACCTTCCTAAAAAAGTCCCTTAGGTTAAGTAAGACCCTATTTCAGAATATTTTTACTTTGAACTCCCATTGCCTCTCAGCCTAAGGCTATGTAGGACAAGAAACGTTTCTAATGAACACCTGCGTTTAAGAAAACATGCTGAAAATAGTCATCACATCCATTTTTTTTTTTAATATTCTGGGCATTTTTGCGTAAGTCCCAAGCTTTTATCTCCATACAGGTGATTTAATACCATGTGCAATTCTCTTTTTTTTTTTTTTTCCTCTCACTTCAAGCTCAAAACCTAACAGTTGCAGTGAAAAATTTACAGGTTTCCCCATATTTCTTTGCATGGGCAGCAGCCACTTCATAATGCCCTATAATGCATCCCTAGACAACCAGATTATGACATGTTGTATACACAAAACTGCTTCTTTTTTTCAAATTTTCCTCCTTTTTTGCTGAACATTTTTTTCCTATGCATAGATATACCTGCATATTTTACCTTATATTTGTGTCACTTTTCCTTCATTTATGAAGTTGGGGGATTTTTAAACATTGACTGCACCTGCTTTCATTTCTATTTTTTTTTTTTCCTTACACAACTTACTACTGATCCATTTGTTATCTGATCAGTAGTTTTGAAGGCTCTCCCAGAAACTACTGAAAATAAATGGATGTGGTTGTTTTGATTGACAGAAGATCAATTCACAGCTATACAGATACACTTCCTTAACAAACTACACCACACTTAATATTGTTCTTTCTGAATCACCGTTAAGAAAGCAACATCTGCTCTTGCAGACTGCAAAAAAACAGAATTCTTGACAAGATATATATATGCCTACACTTACTTCAGAAAAAGTATTGAAATATATCACACACAGGGCAGTGAAAAAGTACGTTACAAGACATTCATATCCATTGAGTGCATTAATAAGTGCTTTGTCTTCAAGGTCCAACCCCACAGCACACCAAAGTACTCTGAAAGATTTCCAAGAATGTCAGGTCAGTTCTGTAATATTTCACATATAAACAAGCTAATCTGAAAAATCAGCCACTTCTGTGAAAAATCTAAGAGATAGTAAAATATCTTCTCTTATATAGGTACAGTCATAAAAGATGTAGTCATAAGTCATTAAAATGATTTATTCATTAACAATTTTATTGAAATTAAAGGATAAAAAAAAAACAACCCCACCAAAAAACTGAAAAGTCTACATTATTGTTAAGGAATAACCTTCAGCCTGGTTAGAAGTAGAAGAATGTTGAGACAATAATAAATTTTTATTTTTCAGTAGATGTTTGGAACAAGAGGTTTTAGAGAAAAGACTGCTAACTATGTAGTAATTATACATACCAGGGCTAATATTTTTCTTTTTTTGTTTTAGCAGTATCATGCTTCACTGAAAAAAATGTAAATGGTCTACACATAAAGCAACTGTAACAATCAGGTTCTATACTTTATTCCATTACAGACTGAACTCACAGAAGAAAAACAGAATCGTCTCTCCATCCACTTGTACAAAACACCCATCATTTGGGTTTTGGTCTAATGCAGACTAACTGTACCTAATTTTAGTCATTCAGAACCTAGCTGTTTCATCTGTACAAAGCACCTAAGATAACCAGCCTTCCTGACACAAAAAGGTGGCCACTTTCAAAGGATGAGACATCATAGACAAAATTGCAAGAAAAAAACCCAAACCGCTTAAAGCAGACATCTTTCTCCAGAAGGAAGTCTGCAGAAAATTAACTTATTCTAAGCTTTCACACTATTAAGATTTATGCAAGATGAGTCTCAGCTCTACCTTATGAATACCACAGCTTCACTACTCAATAGTTACTCAGTTAAGCAATGAAACCTTATGATCTCACAACCCACACAAAACCTAATAGTGCTTTACCTAAGATACTGAACAAATTTCCTTTGTTTTGCAAAATTTACCCAAAGATTGAACTTTTTCAAATGCAGCTATTTTCACAAGGGAGATAAACCCACAAACACACACACAGCTTACATAATAGTTTTAGGCTGTAACATTAAGCCTAAACAAACAAAAAGGAATACATTGCTATCACAGTTAATTCAACCTCCATCAGAATTAGCTTTCTGCAAGCTCATAAAAAAATTGTTCATTTAGTTTGGTTCTTTTTATCCCCCAATGAAAAAATGAAAGTATTTTTTAATGCTGATATTTCTTCTAGGCAAAAGAAATCAATACTTCCACTTATAATATGTCAATATCTAATTTACATTCTCCACTACTCATAAGAAAAGACTGTTTATATGTCTAGCCTCAAGTCTTGGGGAAAATAACATTCATAATTTGGAAGGCTTGAAAAGAAACAGCAGAAATGTAAAGACAGAAATTAAGTATGGTAAATAAGGGGAAAGAAATTTCTGATTGTTTAATCAGCCACAGTAAGAGTCCTGGCATTGAACAGCTTTCCTAGTCCAACACAAGCCATGGAAGTCATGTTCTAATTTTACTTCTTGCCCAGTAATAATTTGAGAAAAAAAAAAAATACATAAATATATACGATCTGTACAAAGCAGGTCCCCCCTTTAAGTTTCTCCACTACTAGCTACATAATTTATAGTGCAATAGATGCATCTAGCCATGAGAAACTGCATGATATCCTGACATCCTTAAGATGATAGCATTCTCATTATCAAAACTTTTCACGGACCAATTCTTTAAGTTTTCTCAGATTCTAATAACTTTTATCCCAACCACTTAGATACAAAATATGAAAAAGTAGATTTTGTGGCGCTCAGAAGGAGGGATGAAAGGTTACAGAAAATAGCAGGTTTTTTCTTCACTTCTATTTCTACTAGCAAAACGCACACAACATAAAAATTAGTGTCTCCTCTTGCCCTATCACAGGACATTGTTTTCCCTTCCGAGCACAAAGAAATGCACCAAAATTTTGAGGTACTTGACATTTGGATTAAAGCAAAGTTCCTCCATGGAGACTACGTTCACAACTACAAAGAAAGGCAACAAACACTAGTAGTTTTTCTACTGCAGAACTGATCCTGAGCTGGAAAAATTCACCCATGGCATACTTTGTCAGCAGTATCAGACAAACAATTCCCTAGCAAATTTCATGTCTTGGTATAGCAGAACTAGAGCCAAACTCTTTGCATCTGCAGTAAGATGGCATAGTTATCAGACCGGGATACTAGGGTACAGAGCACAGACCTTTCACACACCACACCTTCCAATTTAAGGCAGAGATTGTAACAGCCAGTCAACCAAAACCAACACTGTCATCTACTGAGCTTGAAAGCTTTTCATTCCTCTGATGATAATGTTAGCAATTTACCCATGTCTGGACTGTATTCTTAATGATTAGGATGGAGATGAAGAAAAGCTTACATATGGCTTTAAAAGGCTTATACAAGGGGGAAAGAAAGAGGAAGAGCTCTTTAGAAAGAAACCCAGGCACTTGGGAAGCAGAATTTGTGCTGGTACCAGATTTGCCCTTTTAAACTGGTATCCATGAAGCTCACTCCCCTTTTAAACAACTCTGCTTTTAGTTACAACTCAGATACATGGAAAATGGATGACGTTAGAGGAGATGGAAACTTTTGCAAAATTTCTCCTTCTCCAATTGTCACACTAATCAAAGCTGAAAGGCTTAAGAGATAAACATCTTCCTAATTCCTCCATTTCCAGATAGTCTACAATGAAAAACAGAAAATAGTCTAATGTAAAGGAACATAGTTAACAGAGCAGAAGGGTTACTGTAATATTAACTAGTCACTCCTGATATCAATTCTGTCAATAATACTATGTACACACTTAAAGAGACTTAAGCTTCTCTTAAATAATCTCATAATCATAAAGCTGTCACAAAACAGCGATAACAATATCCAATATCAATCATATGCTTTCCCACGTAAGTATGATCTGTCATTTCAGTACTTCGAGGTCAAGCTCCCGATCTTTCTTTACAGGAAAAGGGAAGAGGCAATAGCCTAAAGTAAATTAAATTACACCTCTAAAAGGTACTTGAATACACATCTATTTCCCAGAGGCTGATTTATATTTGAGAACCCTGTAGCAACACATCAACAGGAAGAGGCATCTCTCATTTTGCTGCTAAATGGGCAAATCACTTAAATATTACATGTAAACACAGTAAATATTACGCGCATACACAGCAAAGGACATGAACATCTCTCAGTTTTCACTCAGTCTGAAATTTTCTTTCTCTGGTGCTCATAAACATTTGGATAGCTCTATAGCATAACTTAAAGAGAAGGCACAACTTCTGAAGTGTGTTAGATATGGTGGTTTGGTTTAAGTTTAGTTTAGGTTTTTTAATACTTTGTCCTTTGCTTTTGAATTAAATTTTAGTTACCAAATCAGGAAAATAAGGCACACACAACTGAACTATTTTTCAAGTTTCAGGTTTAACAATTCATGAGCTTAACTACTTAGAACCTTTTTGATAAAAGCAGTGATTTTCATTTTCTACTTTTATAGCTTTCAAAAATAAGCTCAATGAACTAACCACTATACATAAGCAAGCAAAACAACCGTTCTGCAACAACTTTTCAACTGGTGTTCATAAAAATTAGTTTTATACTCAGCTACTCCATACAAAGGCACCTACGTACTTTGTTATTTATATAACCACACATTTTGTCTAAAATACTACATGGATATATCCAAACCATCTCCACACACCAAATTCAAATATCAGAATCAATAAAAGTGTAAGTACATACTGTTTTCGTAGGCTTTGCTCAGAAACATGACAAATTTGCTTGCTTAATGCCCTGCATTACTATCACTATACTATTTCTATTATTATTACTTCTATATCCTCACTTGTTACACATATCTCTTGAGAACATTTTGCCATGCAGATGCACCTTTAGTCTCTCCACAGGAAGCTATCACAAGGAATTGCTAAAGTATTGCAATTTGTTCTCCATCCCTACTTATTCTACAGTAATGTTCACATAAGTGTATGAGTTGTTGATAAGAATTTTGTAATCAGGACTCAATTACACAGGTATTACTATTTTCAGCAAAATACTACCTGAATCAGTAGCTTGTATCACTCTTCAAGATACAACTTACAGACACAAAACTCGTATGACAGAAAGTGCTCAGTAGAAATTAGTACCCACTGGAATGACTGATGCCCTTGGGAAAAGAACTTCTGAGCAAATTATGAAGAATTGTAGGCAGATAGTTCATTTTACTTTGGGGAGAAAAAGTAATTCCAAGCTTCTCTATGCTTATTAAAAATGACATGGCAAGGATGACATGCTGTCTATTTACCACAAACTTCAGTTCTTCCTAACCTTTCCAAGTTAACTGAAAAACTTCTATATGAGACCAAAGGTTTAATTGTACACATGACAAACACCCTTCCCTTTAAGCTTAGCTCTGTAATTAGAATTAAGAAAAATAAAATTAATATCTGGTCTAATCTGCTTTTTCTTGCAGTCTAAAAAAAGAGACTAATACTAATGTCTTAATCCTACATTTAATAGTTAAAGGACTATTATGCCAAAAAAAAAATCCACCACTTGCAAATATATGCACAGAAAAAAAAACAACAAAACCTGCTCCTGCTGCAAACAGACACATATTTGCCTTGCTGTTTTGCTTATAAATCTAAAACACATAATACTAGCTTTAAAATTCCAGTTAGGAAGAAATTACCATACTGCTGCTATCATTTTTAACATCTGTGAGTATATTCTTCTATTGCTTATGCTGCATATTCATCAACATTTTATTTTGCTGTTTTTCCCTAAAGAACCTCTCAGATTCCTTTGTTCCATCAGTTATCTAATAAAGCAATAGGAAAGTAATCACAAGACACAACAATATGAAAAACATGGTAGTAGAGCAATAAAAAAAAAAAAGGAAAGTATATGAAAATGTAAAGTGCATGAAATTACAATAGGAAAGCAAAATATTAAGCAATTTTTTTTCCTTTAATTAGACTACATAAGCTAAAGAATTATTCACCAAAAAAATCCATTAATACTAACTTAATAACCAGAAAATTTAATTACATGCAACAGGTTCTTTCTTTTTTGCCTTTTTTGCTGTTTGTTTTTTTAACTGCCAGCATAAGAACAACATATATCTCTACATACACTCAAAATCCACCAAGAAATACAATGCCTATTGTGAATCAAACTGCAGTCTCATACTGCATGCCTTCACACTAAGTCAGCAATACAGGGAGAGCAAGAGAAGAAAACTGATGGAAACAACCAAGAAACATAGAGACTACAAATAAATTTTAGCATTATGAAACAGCTGCAAGAATTGGGAGTGCATAATACCATTGCATTGTACTCCCTGTATCACACACCTAGTTGTCACGCAAGAGTTTCCAACATGTATTTTACAGGATGTTTCAACAGCCTGATAACATACATCATTTTCTGTCCTAGGTCAGGGTTCTCCTTGGATTCACTGCAACTCATGAGAACCCTCCACATGTAAACAGTGTATCTGATGACTTTTTTTTCCAGGTGTGTTCTGTAACACTTAACAATTACATGGTTTTCAGCATACAACTTCCCATACAAGTTTCCCAACTAAACAGTACGTCATCTCCTATCAAAAAAAGTCTCAATGATGACAAATTGACTGTTCGGTTTCAAACACTTCAATGCAAATCATCAGATCTGATGAAAATAATTAATTTAATATTTTAAAAGTCCAAATTACTTTTTTCTAGTTTGTTTTTTGTTTGCTTTTGGCTTTTTATTAATTCATAACAGAGGAAGCCCACTGGATAAGGTTATTTTCCCTCTAAAAAACAACTATTTTCTAACAAATGTTCAATTTAAAGTTACTTTAACCTTCTGCTGAAATAATCAATTGTCCTACATAACCTGAAACATTCTTTTTATCAACACAAGACTTTCCCAGGGAATTAAAATACACACCAATCTAGCTCAGAACATTTCAGAACAGTACCTTCAGAGTAGCAGCTCTAGCTGTAATAAAACCACAAAAACAGTGGGATTTGGTTGCTAAAGGAAACCTGGTCCATAGTTCATGATATTCATATTACACTTCATACAGTAAGTGCTCCCCTAGGATATAAAAAATGGAGGCCATGCCCTTAAGTTCTGTTGTACTTGACTAGTTACTGCTTATTCTTTGGGAAGTTACTATGAGAGATCTAGAATAAAAACACATTTAGAGAGAAACAAGTAGGTGTACAAATAAGGCAAGTTTCTAAAAAAAAAAAAAAAAACCACCAAAAAAACTCCCAAAAAACTTCCAATGTGTGTATTATAGGAATATTTAACTTTAAAAAAAAAAAGAAATGGACAAGGGTAGGTAGGGTTTGTCTACAAAATATCAGAAATTTCAGGCACAGAAATGCACACTAGAAAGGCGTGATACGCAGCTGAAGTTGCATAAATTGCGTAAACCACAACACTGAGTGATGTATATTCCTCTTGAATAAAGTTCAAAATACTGAAAAGAACAGTGTTTACTCAGGGTAGTTACACCTGCAAATAACTAACTCAGAAAATTAATCCACAGGTTTTGACACAACTGATTTGATATTTACTGGCAGTAGTATTACTTACTCCTGCACAGCAGATCCCTCCACAAATTCTATGTTCTAGATATTTACGTTGCATAGTATTGAGAAATTTAATCTTTCCAAAGTACTAGAATTTTTACTTTGTGAAGTGTCAAAGTAATCTTGTATCAAAAAAACAGAACTGCTTTACACAGCCAAAAAAAATACTACACACACACCAAGCAGTGTAGGAAAGTGTCAGTCACTGCAGAATTAGGATAAACTTAAAATCTAAATAAACTGAATATTGGTGTTGGTTCCATTAAATTTAGTATCTTATTTCCCAGGCAACTAATGTTTATGGATAAAAATTGCTGGTTTTCAATAGAGAAACGCCTGTTAAAAGAAGAAATGCAAATGTTTCTTTTAAATGCTATTAAAAAGAAGCTGACCTTAGAAAAGTGACATTAAAAATACTATTCTGTGCTTCCATGTAATCTTGTAATAATAGCAGTTTAATTGGACAGGTAGACCAATATTTCTCCCAACAAAACATAACAGCACAGGTGGTTTGACCACCTCAGAATTAATGCCTGCAAGTTTTGATCTCTTTCTGCTCTAAACAGAGTCTGAGATTTGTGTTTTGCTATTTAAGAAACTTATCAACCAAAGTACAAATAAGACAACCAAACTGCCCGATTTTTGAGTATTAAAAGGAATATAAGGTGCAGAATATTCCACTTGCCATACTATTTTTCTCTGAACGTAATTTATTAAGTCATTACATGCTCCTGACAGGTCTACTAATCACTAGTCAAAGCATGGGGTACATTTTAATCTAAATTTAAAACATACGGGATTTTAGTCAACACAGAAAACTGAAGTTTTAAAACTTTACATACCTTACTTTAAATGACAGTGGCACCAAAACCCTTTTTTGGTAGCTAGCAAAACAAATAATACAAGAACCTTTCTTTAAGGAGAAAACACCTTCTAAACTCAGGGAAAAGCAACAGAAATTTAAAATTACCAACAGGAAAATTAAAAATCTAATGCCTGGTGGCTTATGCAATATCACCTTCATTCCTGCTTCTAATTTCGGGTTTCCCAATCAAGATCTTATGGGAAGCGTATAGCGGAGGAACAAAGCCCCTAATAAAACTGTGACATGACTTCTCCAATAGAACATACAATGACTCACAAATATTCTCATACAAAATTTCCACTTGTTGGAAGCATCCTTACCTTCTTCCCCCCCCCAAATGCCACATATTTTAAACTAGCTTACTTTTATTAAAAAGCTTTTTGGAAAAAATATTTAATAGGAAATAACTGTCAAGCCTACCAATAATAGCATTATCCATACATACAGCAAACAAACTCACTTAATTGAAACATAGCAAGTGATTTCAAAGGAAGCCTACTTGTAAGGCTTATGTTGACCATAGCTCTAAGCTCTTTGCTGGACAGAGCACAGAGCACTCAGGACATGAGAAATTCAAATTCATCATGAAGTATCTACGATCCCAGTAGTGAGTAACTAATCATGGCTACCCTGTTAGAAGAGTTGACTTTGGAAACCCACTGTCAGAAGTCCTCTAAGATTGAGGTTGATCATAGTGATGAATGGCACTGGACTAACCATAGATCTTTATGTTTAAATGCTGTATTAACAGAGCAGTCTCCTAAACCATCTCACCACTCATAGTTAAGGATGCAGTACACTTATGTGTTTAAACATTAATGATCATTGTGAAAATTGAGACTTGGCACGCAGTCTTACCACATTACTAAAGAGATTTAGGGAAATAAGGACGGTGTTTTTCCAGTGTAGTAAAAGACAGACATCCAGAAACAAACAAGGAATCTGGTATTTATAAAAGAATCTGATAAATTCCATTTCTCCAAATAAGCACATACAGTAGGTTTTCTAGACAGGGTAACTAGATATCCATAAAATAAGAAAACTGAGTACCCAGATACTTTTGGATATATTATAACAAATTCTGCTGTTCCGTTCTCACAAGAAATCATGAAACAATACTCATGCAATTGTAAAACACTGATTACTTTAGTTTTTTAGAACTCTGTGAATTATTCTTAAGCTTTCTCCTTAGAGTGATGATTTAATTGCTGTAAGAAATGAAACGAAGAGAAACAACATAATTTGAACATGAAAATTAAACAAGAGAAACAGTAAATCAAACAACAACATGCAATAATTCATTCATATTTGTATTACCTTTTTTTAAAGCAAAGATTATTGGGGTGGATAATACAACTTCATATTTAACACTGAAAAACTTTATTGTATTCTGGTGTTCCATAAGACTTGATATATTTTCTCAAAGTATTCTTAGAAAAATAATACATAGTGTTTGAAGAAAATCTTTGGATTCTCCCCATCCTGGAAATCTAGTTGGCAGTAGACATACAAGCCAGTCATTACACGTAATTGTTCATAACAGTCCAAGCCAAGAATCACTCAGAGAGGCAATGCACAGCTAGATTACAGTATCAGGTCCTTAAATAATTTTATGCAGTTGAAGTGAAACTTTTATCCTCCTCTCAATCACATGTAACTGGATCGTTTCTTAAACCTTTTTCCCAGTGAGCAACCTACAGAGTCTTCAGGACATTTTCCCTGCAAAAATTGGCCTGGTTTGTAATAGAAATTAGGGTCATTGTACCTCATAACTTAATCAGGTTAGGAAAGCTAAAGCCAGGACAGAATTACAGCTGGCTAGGGACATTAAAGGCAAAAGAAAAGTTTCTATGGGTACACTGGGGATGAAAGGAAAAAAAAGGGAAAATATGGGCCCTTTCCAGAAGGAAACAGCAGACCATGTCATCCAGGACATGGAGAAGGCTGAGGTACTCAGTGACATTTTTACCACAGTCTTCAAAAGCAAGAGCTTCAGTGACACTGCCCAAGTCACAGAAGACAAAGTCAGGGTCTGGGAGAATGAAGAACCACCTGATGTAGAAGATCAGGTTTTAAACCACCTAAGGAACCTGGAGGTTCACAAAACTATGGGACCTGACGAGATGCATCTGCAGGTTCTGAAGGAACTGGTAGATGAAGTTTCCAAGCCACTAGAAGCTGGGCTTGTTCAGCCTGGAGAAAAGAAGGCTCAGGGGAGACCTTAGGGGAGTCTTCCAATACCTGAAGGGGACCTACAAGAGCATGTAGCTATAGGACAAGGGGGAACATCTTTCAGCTGCAAGAGGGTAGATTTCGTTGAGATGTTAGGAAAGGGTCCTTTGCTGTGAGAGTGGCAAGGCACTGGAATAGGTTCCCCATCCACCTGTGGATGCCCCACTCAAGCAAGCACACCATTCATTCACATCATTCTTCAAGAAACTTACACTTGCAGTATGCAAGAAGGAAGACTTTAGATTCATACCATCTACCATCAGAAAGTGGGCTAGAAGCATAAAAAGACTCTACTAGTCAGAGAAAAATATTTCCACTCTGAATTCTCTCACTCAAAGTTTAATTCTCAAATGGAATGATTATTTTTTTTTTCAAATTCACAGTATAAGTAATGATAACATCTGAACTGATACCCAAATTTTGTCACATTAGATAAGAAGTTCCATTTCTGATACAATTAAACTGAGCAGCTTTCTACTAATCTACATTCAAAGACAGCAGGGAGTTACATGCTTATTAACACTACCACTCAAAGTTTCCAAAGGCTGGTGCTGTTGACCTTCAATTCCAGAGTTTATAGTCTCATGCATTTAACCGATTAAAACAGAAGAGACCTTGAATATCTAGACCCAGGCTGAAAGAGTGCCCTGTTCTTTTCTAGTTCCTTCACACCACATACATAAAAATAATCTCAGCTAGCACAAAGAACACATAAAAATCACTGGCTGTGGTCTGGAGCCTCTGAGCAAGCACACTGCTGCCGAAAAGTTTATGTGAATGACTAGGAATTTGAACCTGGTGTAAGGGCTGCATAGAAAGGGACATTAATCAGCAAGACCAGTATCAAAAGAGATCTCCATACAAGCAATCTACATGGTGCAAATTCCTATAGTTGACAAAATGGCCATACAATTCTGACTGTCATTTTATCATTCCCTTGTTTCCAATTTTCTGGTAAACCTATAAAAGGGAAGTGACGTAAAATGTTTTGGGTTTAAAGAAAATATTTAAATCTCTGTGCTGCCTAAGCAGAGGAAGGAAGTAAAGAACAGTTTGACTGATTTCTGAATAAAGATAAGGAAAAATAAATATGTCAGAAACATCAAGTGACCCATTAATTCTGTAAGAACATAAAGCTTAGGCAGATGTAACAGAACTTCAGAACTCTGAAGACCAGCAAATTAAGCAGGATATACCATAATGAGAACAGAAAATAAACTACAGACTTCAAAAAAGTTAACTTGAGTTATACTATGGTATCTTAAACCAGATGTTTATTTGCTCCAATTGGCACACAGAAGTTTCCTCACGTGAGATTCTGATACAGAAATAAATATCATATACTTGTAAAATCAAGATAAAGCACTGCCTACAGAATTATGCCTTACTTTGGATATCTAAGAATCACCATACCAGATGATCCATCGACTCCAGCATCAGATCCCAGGGAGAAAGAAAACAAAAAAAATCCCTTTTTAAATAAAAGAAACAAATACCAGGTAGAATACACCCCAGTGCTCAGCTTTGCCATAAACTCTTAAAATTTCCTACAGAATTAAGCCATGCAGCAGATGCTTTAATGCCTCTCACAAAATATATTATTTAGCTGTAGTTCTTAATAGTATTATCTATACAAATGGCCTTTGTGATACAGGATGAAAACCTTGTCTCATAATATCGTAATATTGTCTTGCTATGCTCTGTGCAGCTTTTTTATGCTGGTCTAATTTTCTTTTTTTCTAATTTAATAACTGCCACCCTCCCATTTAATTGAATGTCTGTTTCGCAAGTGCAACATGGGATTCAGCTACAGGGGAAAGCAGAGTGCATCATACAATATGCAATTTATTGTAGAAGCATGGCACCTAAGGCAGCCTAGAGGTACCTACCTGTAACTCCATGAAGTAATGTAGCAAATGAATCACAGACTATAAATACACAAACTGAAATCCTCTCAGAAGAATT
>JAOEHX010090367.1:0-18085 GCA_025448015.1 Bolborhynchus lineola | reverse complement strand
CGAGGTTGTATAATAATATTCAAAAAGGCCTGTGTGAATACAGTAACTGAATACTCCAGGGAGAGCTAATTCCCCCCAACACGCCTCCTGCACTTGCTAGATATCCACTTTACTGTAGCATTTGTTCTTTGAAATGTGTTGTCTGTATGTATTGCATTAGTACTGTTAACCAGGCCATGTGAAAACCATTTGGTTAGCAATGCCTTTTGTCCAACATCTGAACCACAACTGCTTCCTAGGCATAAAAACAAAGAGAAGGAAGGAGTTCTGTAGTTCACTACCTTCACCAGCTAGAATCCCGATTTCATGAGTGATGAACTAAACGTCTCCATTCCTGATGACATTTACATAATAATAAGTTCTAGAAACATGAGTAAGCAGCCTTAACCAACTAGTGAGAGAAGGGAAGATTTCTGAGGGAAGCATCCTAATTTGCATACTCCACAGGACAACTGTTCTAGAAACAATGCTACAAATGCCATTATTTAAAAAGAGAGAAAAATAGGTACACTATGAACTGAAGAGCAATATCAGACAGAGGATGTAGAAACCAAACTGCATTGGTTGATAAACAAAACACAAATGCATATTGGGATAACGATTACTAAAAAATTATGACTAGCCTACATGCTGAAAGAAGTCTAGACGCTCTGACTCGCAGTTCTTCTACCAAGGACCTGGGCATGCTGCAGTGGCCAGTAAGGCTAACACGTCCTTGTGCTGCACAGGGGTGAGCATGGCCAGCAAACTGAGGGAATTTCATTTCCGCCTCGCTCGTGAATCTGTACTTGCAACGCTCTGTCTGATTTTAAGCTGTACAGTTGTGTGTGTGGAAACTGAAGAGTGATGATATTGCACAGTACCCCTTTCAGAATCCTTTTTATCACTCTGTTTATAGGATCTTACAGACTAACTCTTTAGTAATCTAATATAAAAAAGGCAATAATAAGATTTTCATCGTAATAGGATCAACCTAGCCCACACAAATCTAGTTCCCAAGTTATCTTTTTTTTTTTTTATTGTTTGTTTTTCTAAGCGAACATGCTTCTGACCATGGATTTACCACACCTCGGGACAGAGTCTTCACTCAGGCTTAGTACTCTGCAATTTCCAAGTCACAAACGTTGTTTGGTGGAGAATCAAACAAGTTACCAAAGCTGATGAATGTGAAAGATTTGACTTTTCACTTCAATTATTGAAAAATCCCAAATCAGCTGCATCTCACTGGTTACATGACTTACGAGACAGAGACGGGACTATACCAATACCTAGCTGGAACCATGATGAGAAGCTAAGGTACTAAAATTAACAAGTCACATGAATGGAGTTTGCTGGGTTGACCTTCATCAAAGAAAGCAAGAGTTTCGACCTTCAGATAGGTATACTGCCAAGGAGACTGAACAAAAGAGGAGGCAAATGCCTCTTGATCAAGCATAACAGAAAGCTTGTATTTCTACTTTAAGAAGAAAATAAAATATTTCTTATGAGTAGGAATGGAATAAAATATGCCCATTAAAGGCCAAAACTCGTAAAAGTCTAGGACAGGAATTCACTGAGGCTGAGAGGACAACGCTAGATCTGAACCATTGAATGTAGTAACTCCATTCATGTAACGAATTGCTCTTTAATTTGCTACCTTTTAGGACATCAGGAAAGCAAAATAAAGCAGGTTTCTACTAAACTGTTAGGTCTACGAGGAGGACAGCTCAAGGCTCAATAGCTGTCACAAGAGCCACTAAATGCTAAGAAATACTGTGACAGAAATAGAGAACAAAACAGAAAACATCTTTGTGCCACTGTAAAAATGGATAGTTTCCCCCCAACTTCAATGCTCTCTTCGTTTCAAAACAGGATGTCGCAGAAATGGAAAAAGTGGAGAACAAACCCAAAGCTAACCAGAAGTGCAGAGCAGCTGCCGTGCAGAGGAAAGTACAGCAGGACTGTGCAGTCGGGAAAAAGACTGCTGAGGCAGCTGTGGTAAGGGATCTGTGAAATCACAAGTGACATGCAGTAAGTGGCCAGGGATGGCAGCTGAATGCTTCTTCTGAGACAGAAACCAGGAAGCACCACATGAAGCTAGTAACAGCTCTTCGTGCAGCAGATCGTGAGCAAAGTATCTGCTTGGTCAGATACTGTAGGCTAAAATTGACGTGGTTTCAAGGACTGACTTCAGTCCACAGAAGAGAAACCTAAGATTAAGTATAGCGTATCATTCTAAGTCCTCAAGTTGAAAGCAGTTGCAAAGTAGAAGGAGGAATGCCCTGTTCTATTTGCCTGCCTTGTTCTTGCTCTTCCCTACATATCAGATTACAGCTATTGTCTTCGGACTTAACACTGGGCAAGACAAGAGGGACCTTTGATCTGACTCAGCAGAGCTGTTTTGATGTTCTTGTATTAAGACTGGAGTAATTTGTTCCTCCTCTTCTCCTACAGAGAGGAATAAAACTCTCTTCTGTGCATGGCCACTATCTGTCGTAAACCTGCTCTGAATTGCATGGCACTGACAACTACTGAAAGCCTCAGAAGGCTTCCAGATTCAGGGATAAGGAAGATAGCAAACTCTGTAGGGGCCTGATGGGAGTACAAGCACAGAAACCTTCTCTGGAGAGTTCTGCAGCTGCCATGATCCCAGACTCTGGAAACACCACTAGACAAGAGGCAGCTGCAGGGTTAAGTTAGCCTTGCCTCTCCTCAGTTTGGGAAGAGGAGACTAGTAAGAGTATTTCTAACAAAAAGAGGGAAACTGTCAAACAAAAGGCCTAATAGTCCCTGAATTCCTTTTCAACACAGAATAAGCCCCAGTTATTTAACCAGTTAACATCCAGATAAACAGACCAAGACCAAGGTTGGGATTCTCCACAATTACACAAGTAATGGGGCCTCAAAATCAAAACACCTCCCCCTCCCCCTCAAACAACTCCATGGTTCACACGCTTAATCCCTCAGTTCTTATCAAGAGAGTTTGGACCACAAACTCTAAAGGCCTTCGACAATGGAAAAATACACTGCTAAAAACACACTTCAAAAGTTGTCAAAACTGACAACGTTTAAAGTGCAGTCAACACTTAATGAGTGGACGCTCGTTAAGGAGTACTGCCAACTCTGTAAGCACTAGCACAAGGATGTGCCCTTCTCTACACAGTACAGAGCAGAACAGTCCAGTCTAGGCTTGAGCTTTGTGGAGACTTGATCAGAATATACATCTATTTCTATAAAGATACCCAAGAGGAAGAGGACTAAGAGCAATCAAGTTTGCACCAGCTGAGGATTTCCCAGCTATCAACCTTACTGAAGGCATCAAGATACTGATAGCACAATAGAACAACAGCTTCAACACATACAATGAAATTTTGAGTGCCTACATGCAACGTAGGTCTCATGCAGCAGAAAGAGATGCAGTCAAATCTCTTGCTTTTACTTTGTTTTCAAAACAAAAAAAGTAAAGCGTGCATTTTCTGCCTTAACAGAGTAACATCTAGAATGCCCCTCACTGCACAGGAGACTTACAATTCTGTATACAAGGAAGACCAGGCACAGGTAAACCAAAGTACAATTACAACTTGTCGGACACGGCAAAGTATAAACAAAGGAAGACGCTTTAGAGCATTCAAATGTCGGTAAATTATACTTTCCACAGAAAACAGAAACTTAATAACTGCTTATCAGAAACAATCTAACCAATTACCTAAATTTTAAACAAAAATCTTTGCCTTCAGTGGCAATTCTCAAAATACTCTTTTTTTAAGATTAAAGATAGTATAACCTAAAAAAGCTTCCACTTCATCACCATGAATACACCTGCACTATCTATTTTTCCCATGCAAACGAGCACCCTAACTTGGCCAACACAAGCTAACATATCTCATGCTCATTAACATGGGGTACTTTTTCATTCCCTCTTCTTTCTTAAATCTTGCCTTACCAAGCAAACCCTCTACTGTCCAATAAAAGCTTAATTAAAGAAGCCTTTCGTTCTTAAGCAAGCAAGAATTAAAAAGCTATCAGTCCAGACCCTAGCATTACTATCGAATATGGTTATCTCAGAAAAGATGTTGTTTTATCTCCCTTTACCCCTTACCTGCTCTGGACTGAATGGTCCTTCCTGAACAAACATTAGGGAGGACAGAGTTGGGCAGCGATCCAGTTGTTCTCTCAGTTTTTCACATGCTTCCTGTGTGGTCACAGGTTCTTGCACTATTTCAGCAGCAGCGCTTTCTACAAACGCAGTGGTATGGGTAGCACAAAGAAATTCAGAAGGCTCTAATGGAGAATAAGTTACTGCTCGATCTGCTCCCTCTCTCAGGTTTTCAAATGCTTCCTGTGTGGTCACACATTCTGTGGTATGGGTAGCACAAAGAAATTCAGAAGGCTCTAATGGAGAACAAGTTACTGCTCGATCTGCTCCCATCACAAATGATGTGTCTGCAGCTACAGGAGTAAGTTCCAGTTGGCTTTCCCCAGTTGAAGAAGGTATATAACTGTTCTCACTATTAACCAGCAGTGGTTGACCTCTGGTAGACTGAGGGGTTGAACACTGGCTCTCCACAGGTTCCACTTTCACAATTTCAGCTTTGGGTGATGAATGCATCTCATCAAGCATCTGAAACACAGCTTCAAGATTTAATTCTGTCTCCTTGTTTTCATCAGATGTATTACATAGCCAGTCAGAGGGCAGAAATTCAGCTGTATAAGGTGACTGCACTGGAGGACTCTGGGAGAAATAAAATACAGCAAACTATTATATCAAAACATTACAATGACAGGATACATATTGGTTCTGTAAGGCTTTGGAAATGGACCTGAGCAATCAACTGAAGTGTTCATTTATCCAAAAGCTTGAAAGATTGTCTGTTATTTTCAATTTAAAACAGCAGATTTAATTTAAGAAAAAAAAAAGTCTACTACTTTGTCTTGGTTTTCATTAACCATCTTACTCTTGGCACGCCTGCTTTCTTTTATTCACTGTCTATCCTGGAGAGAAGGTTACTTACCAGTGGCTGTGTACTCCTTCAGATGCACTGTCTGCATACCCTGTGCATTGCAGGTCTAAGTATACGCAAGCATTCAAGCCAGAGACTTCGAGTCTTACTAGGACCTGTGGGGGTGCATTAGAGCCACCCCCTTCCCATGCCACATAGGTGACAGAAAATGATAGAGCAAATCTACCTGCCTTCAGTTCTTCTAAAACTCAAACATTCCTGTTGTGTACAAAACCAGCACAAACCACAAGATTTTTAAGCAGGAGAAAAAGTTACGCATGCTGTAAATGTGCATATGGACAACATACCTCGAGGAACTCACAGTTACTTACCAATAACATCTTTTTTCTCTTCAAGTGATTGTCCATATACACATCCACACAAGGGATGATTCCCAGGGATGCTCCGGTCCCCAAATGAATGGGAGTTCAGATACCTATGAAAACAAATACTGCAGAACTGCCCTGTCTGTCACAGCCTCACATCTGGACACTCTTGTCATGACATAGTGTCCCACAAATGCAGGACTCAAAGTCTGCATAAATCTGTATAAAAGCCCTACAGATCTTCAGGTCAGAAACACTTCTTGGAGAACGTGTAGAGGCTGCCTTTGCCAGCACAGAGCACCACTAAAATATTTCACAGTAATGACATCACAAGATGACAGGACACAGTCAGCATTCCAACAATATTATTTTTAGCAGAATTCATGTAAATCAAAGAATGTTTAAAGCAGAAAGAAGACAATGAAGAGTTTTTCAAAAGCAGCAAGTCCTTCCCAAGTGAAATGATAAATCACATTTTAACAGCCGGTGTCTGTACTGCTATTTCTTCTGGAGATGACTCAGAGTTAAAGGACACTGGAAGCGTAATTTCTTCTGACAAATACGAGTCATATAATGATGTTGAACAGAAATTCGGGTATATTTAAAATACAATCTTGTTTTGGAAGAGATCTAGTATGAAGGATTAGGCCTTAGTGCCTGATTATCAGACCTTCTAGCTGAGGTAATGGTTAATAAAAAGCTATTTCCATAAATGAATAAATTAGAGAACAGGAAGCCACAGGATTGCCTACTAGGAAAGCCATAATCAGATCAAGTGCCAGTGAAGGATTTGGTCTCTCAGCAGCATGAACATCAGAAGCCCCTGAAGGAAATACCAACAAAGAGATGAGATCCCTTCCTCTGGGTGTATGAAGTCAAGTCCTGTTGTGGTTTCATGTTGATGTGCCAGTCTGCAGATAGGCATCAACTGTGGAGGGCAGGGGGAAAGGGAGGGGAAGATAAAACCTGGAACTTGAGAAATTTAGGTTAAGTTAAGCAGTCTTCTCATTAAAGGCAAGCCACCTTTATATTTTTATGGTAGAGGTTTAAACATAGTTCCTTTCCTTTCATATTTTTTCAGTTGTATTTTTTTAAATATTAACAAGGTGTTTCATTTCTGTTGCATTGCTTGTTTATTGTCTTAAGCAGCCAGGATTTTATGTAAGATCTGGATTACCAAATCAACTGTCCAGGGATTAAGTCATCCCTGCCAAAACCAACCAAACCAACCAATCAACTGCAACTTCTTCTGCCTCTTCTTAGGGGACGTCAGCTTGAAGCTGTTAGAATACCTATCATCTTCTTGGATGAAGATCTTGTACGCATTTCCAATACGAGAAAGTCCCCCCACAAAGATACAATTTAAATCCTTCTAGTTTGTCTAGAAAAGATATGACAGACAAGGGTGGGAGTGAAGCAGCAATGAAACAATGAAAAGTGATAAAAATTGAGAAGTCAGGACTCAAAAGACTAAGAGTTTGCTGGTCATTTGAGCTCAAAAGGAAAAATAATCTAATTTAGCAAAAGTGCTGAAAGGGAAGATGGCCGTTGCACTCATAAGATTAGCATAGTGTACGCAGGAAGTAGAGCACAACCACACTTTTTCAGGGACCGCTAGGACTAAAACGATCTGGCTTGAGTGCTTGGGCAATCATTCAGAAGTAGTTTAGATTCAATTTCATTCTGAAATAACATGGCTGATTATCATTCTCATTACAAATAAAAGCAAACTACTTAGAACTGCTTCTAAGGTCAGTAAAGTTTCTCTTCTTCTTTTTTCTCCCACATTTATTTCTTCCATTTCCAGTTACCTCTTGCTTCAGTTCCACAAGAAAATACTGGCAGCTTAATAAGAATGCTAACAGCCCAATCAAATAGCAGGGCTGCTAGTTAAAATAAAAATAATAATAATAAAAAAATATTAAAAAAACCTCACTAGAAGCCAATGTGTAGCCTCAGTTCACACCTATGATAAAGCAGCAGGGAAATACTGCACTAATGGGTGTGAGTTGCCAGAACTGCTGTTGCAGAGGACAGCAGGAGTTTTCTCTCCCAAGACTCATTCCTATCCAAGGATATCAGTTCATCACACTGATCCACACCCCACTTCAGGAGAACCCAAATGAAAAGTAGCATGAAGCTGTACCTGAGCTCCCAGTTTTGTAACCAACTGTGATGAGGGTGTAATACAAATCCCTGAAACCTTGATTTCAGAAGCCTGAAGAAAGATATATATACCTTCATCAGCCACTAGATCTGGGTATAACCATCTCTATCCCCTTGCCCTTCCATACATTAATTCTTTGTAGCTTTTTCTGGAGAGCAAATCGCAGGCAGACAGACATGTACTTACTGGCCTTGTCTGCCCATGTTCCAGCCAGGGTCACCTAACGCTTTCAGCAGGTCAAGTGTGTACTGTACAAGCCCAGCAGCTGGCCTCCAAGCCCCAAGAAACTGTACCTGTCTTAATCTCTCCTAAACTTAAAAGTCATGCTCTCTGCAAGACTCAATAAGGACTAGCACAAGGTTTAGGCTTTCTTGTCCAACAGTGCCTGGTTTTCCTTCTGAGACCACAAAGTACTGCCCGGATCCAACAGAAACAGGGCTGATAATCAGCTTGCTGACTGCCAGGGTGCTGATACAGCTCACTCTCTTCTGGACTGGTCCAGCAGTTCCGTATAGATGGTGCCAGTAGTATCTAGTAGCCCACAGCATGAACAAACAGCCTAAAATGCCCTACAAACTACCCTTCAACAGCATTGCACTGAATTCCTGCAACTGGTGGAAGATATCGAGTGGAAGGATACAATGCAAAAGTTCTATCTTTTGTGAGGAATGATCAAAATGCTCAGCTGGCCAGGGTTGATTAATTTTACTGCCTTTGAGGGTTACTGATGATTGATACACAAGCAGGGCAGGACGATATATATATATGTGTGTGTATATATAGATATATAGATATATATATACACTACTGTAGCTGGCTGCATCCCTCAGCAGGAGTTTGGGGAAGTATCTACCCCAGGGCACACAAAAGGTAATCTGATTATTCCCTACAGCTCAGTGAGAACCACAGGCAAACTGCTGTCTTCTGTACCATCTGCACAGCCTCTGTCGCCGTATGCCAGGAGAAATGATCTATGTTACACTAAGACTCAGAAATCTCAAGAAGTCGTGTTGATCCATTCTGGATGATATTTGTGTTACCCTGCTCAGTGAGAGCCAGTTACTGACCTGGGAGAACTGACTGATGCCACTGCTTGCTTTTGGGCTGCTCACACAGAGGATTACCTGCCAGCAATCTCTGCCCAGATGCACCAGCAGCTTTTGATTGGGAGTTCCCTTGTTAGAGCTGTATTATCAAAGCATCCACTAGCAAGTGGCCTAAATCTCTTTTGACTCCACACACTGCTCATGGACTTGCTTCTCCAGACAACTGATTTTTACTAGATCCTTTGGACAGTGTACTTATGTTATCTTTCAATCTAGCCACACCACCACCCTTGATGACTCCTTTGGAAGGATCTGCTACCCCAAACATTGATCTCAGCCTTCTGAGATAAGAAGTTACTTGATTATGACTTCCCATCACTCCGACTGATCCTCATGTCCTGGATTAAAAAGAAGCTCATGATGAAAGTGAGAGGACAAAGATACACTGTGTGAAAAATAAATACTAGAGTACCAATGGCATGATTGGTCAGTGGCTATTTATATCCTTACACTAACATGTTATCCTGGCCATAACCTGGCCATCTTGCATAACACTGTATAAAAAAAATCATGAATAAAAGACAAAGGTTGATATTTGCAAGACAGGAAACGGGATGATCAAGCCAACCCTTTCTCAACACACATAAGCATAACTTGCTTTGCTTGTCCTCTGTGAGGGGGAAAAAAAAGTATATGCATTATGCTGTAACAGAAAAAGAAGCCCTTGCATTTTCACTTCAGATCTTTTGATATTTGATAAGCCAGGCCCTCCAAATAAGGTGTACTTTCCACCGGAATTATAGGAAGCATTTACAGTAAGTATTGTAGTTATCTTTAATAAGACATCTCTGAGGTGGGGCCAATTCCAAAAGTCACCTTAGTTTTTCTCATTCACCAAATGAAACTCAGGACTGCAGAAAGCTGTCTGGGACAAAAAAAGAGGAGCTGCTTCCCAGTATTTTCATAATATTAAAGAATCTCTTTTTGTCCCGGCAAGGACATTCTTCACAGATAAACATAGACTCGTTAAATAAAACAAATTCTGGTGAAGTCAAGCAAAAAACTTATACAGAAAAAAAGCAATCCACTGATGAGGACACCCATTATGCTGCTACCCTGAAACCTAACTTGAATTACAAAACTGCCTGTTTAATGTTCAGTCGTTCTTTGAAATCGATATTTGTAAACCACATTACTTTCACTTTCTCAAGCAGATCAATTTTCAAATTTACACCCTTCATTCCAGAAGTCCATAAACCTACAGTTCATTCATACAGTCTCCTCCGCTTTCACCTGATTTCCGTATGCTACACTCACCCGGAAAAAGCTGCCGTGGGTGTATGTCGAAGCTGTAGGACTAGCACAGCCAGTCAGAGGATTTACGTGGGCAGGTGTCGAACACCGCACTGTAGCTGCAAGAATTCAAACACAGTTATCAGACTTCCAGAATTTGTGTTTGGTATGCAGACTTCTATTGCTTACTTTGATTAAACATTTCAATAATCGCAAGTAAACTAAATTCCAGAAATGTATTATTACCTCCCAAGTAATTTTAAAAATTATTTTTTCATCTTAAAAAGTAGTTATTCCAATATATGTGTACATATATTAAAAGCATATATTGTAAAATTGATACACACAGACACAGAAACTTGATAATCACAGTCTTCTGTATCTTAATAACACCTATCCAATTTGGTTGCTTGACTTTCTCATCACAACATACCGCAGAAAGTCGATTCACATAAGGAGAGCCTAGGTGTTCATACACAAACACGCTCTGAAATTAAACAATTATTTTCTTGTAAAAAGCAACTTTGTAGATGAGGCAGTATTCTGCAGGTATTATTTTTTGGTCACATGCAGAGATAATTTAAAAGTAAAGGCATTATTTGCAGAACAGATAATGTTTAAATCTGCAGTCATTCTGAGAGAGAGAGAAACCCTTGATGAAATCATATTTAGTCCACTGTTCATAATAATGAAATATAATAAGTATAACTTGAGATGGCAAACAGATCAGATCAACCTATTTGCAATGCCTGACACTTCCATGGGATTTCACATGAGACAGTTGCTATGACAATCAATATGGTTTTTTAATATCTATACCTATGGCCCTTTTTACTAGGATGTTGCTGAATTTTTGTGCAGTTTGGAGCAACAAACACAGGAGCTAAACAACACAGAAAGAGCTCGTGGACATCCTTCTAAAGAAGCATGAGATATGTGTATGACTCATTACTTCAAAAGCTAAGTCTGAGCAACTTTATGATGAAGTCTGGACAACTTTCAGAAGAACATCTGTGAACTGTGAACATATCACAATTCTGGATATTGCCAAAAACCTAAATGATATCTGCGTTTCACTCACTGCGTTTCACTCCAAAGTATGTTTACAAACCCAAGAAAACTACCAAAGAAAACTTTTGGAGGGCTATTGTAAAAACAACGCAAGAGAGCAATGACAAAGGAGAAATTTCTTGTAACCTGCTAGAGTGATTCTAAGGAAAAACAAACACATATTACAAAGCACCTATTTGCTAAGAAAAGGAAGGACCTGAAGGGAAAAAGTGCTTGTGAAATAGTAAGTAAGTGTAAAATATTAAGGCCAGATCATATACTATAAGAAGCTGCAAGTAAAATATAAATGACAGTATTTTTACCGTTAGTAGAGCTTATAGCAGAAGCAACTCATTCATCAAATGAATCGTTATGTTTGTAAATCAAAGTGAGAAGAACCACTTGACCACCATCTCTATTTTTTGGACTCTACAGCTCAGTAAGAAAAGAACAGAACAGGTTATAGGTAAGGCAACATGGATGGTGTACAGAACACTTTCCTGAAGGAAGAGCTAAGTGGGGCAGGACTCCCCATTCCAGAGGAAATGCAACCAAAGGAACTAAGATAGAAGTATTCAAAATCATAAATGGTACAGTGAGAGGCATATGGATATAGACACATTCCCACAAAACCCAAAAGGAGATTTAATGAATATGCAGTAGGGTCAAAGGAGACAAGAAAAGGTGGCTCTTTGCACAAAATGCAATTAAACTGTGAAATTAAGTCCTCGTCACAGATGATCTATATGCCACAAATCTACTTTGGTTGGGAGAAACAGACAAGTTCATGGAAGTGAACTCCACTGAGGGCTATTAAATACAACTCATATTATGGCTTACTAATTCCCTGAGCCCACACTGTTAGAGTATTTTGGCAGAGCATCAGTCCATGCTTGCTCTACTCCTGCACTCTTCCTTGGGCATTACCGTCAGAGGAAATGATGAGCTATATGGACATTTGGTCCCATCAAGGCTAGTAGTCTTATCTCCAAAGCAGAGAACTATTAATTAGAAAATTATTGCGGCATTCACTAAATCCTGTTTTCTCAACATTGGAAAAATTGGATGAATGGGATAGCAATGAGATGACAATATTAACATCCCGTTCTTATATACATATCCTCCGCCTACACGAAGGCCACAGCTCTACCAGTAAACTGAATGCTTCCAGATCCGTCCTCTGGCAGAGAGTCTGTTAATACTATTAAAATCTCTTACTCTTCCAAGTCAAAACAGACACATCCAAACAGCCTGTTGGGAATGGTCCCAAGCCCATGCCAACCACTGAACTAAGCACAGCACTTTGGGGGGAGAGCGCTAACCAGGCTAATGATCTAATGATAGAACTGATCAAGACACCCAGACACTTTTCCTGGCAAAGTCTGATACAGTAGCATAGACACAGACAGCTATGCTTGAGCTCAGCCAGGGTTTTTAGCAAAGATCTATCTTGCCAATGTATCTGGAAGTTAGAGCCTAAGTGTCAATAAAATCTAAGAACATCAAAAAAGCTCCACGCTTACAGTTCGATGTGTACACATTTGTACGGCATGCTTTTTACAGGTTCCAATACTACATGCAAGCTCAGGAAAGCTGAAAGCCCCCAAATAAATGCAAGCCCAGTCTGATCAGCAGCGTCTCTTTTCCAAGCTTGAAAAAACACCACAATGTCTCCAAAGATCTGTTGGAAATTGAAGGAACACATGTATCATCGCTATGCGTTCAAGATAGCAACAGACATTAATAAGCATTATTATCAGCTCAGCTGGGCCAAAGGGCATGAGACTGACACTGTCCAGCAGCACCCATTCCACTCGAGCATGTACTGCATGGGAAATACTAAGGAAGAACCTTAAGACCAGCCTTTCAGTGTGAACTTGTCACGTCGGGTCCAAAAGTTATGCCTAAGAGAAGGCAGGTACTCATCAGACAGCTGGGTCGACAGTACTCAAAGCTGTGCAGGAAACTAGGGAATGCAGCTGTGCCTGTTCCTGACAGATCAATGAACACATCAGAATGGGCCTGAATACAGAAACTATGCAAGCTCTTTACCAGCCAGAAGACTGATGAAAATGAAGATGATACCCAAGGTCTCTTCAATAAGGGAAAACGGGAAAGACAATATCGTTTGAATTTAGACATTTAGGTGGGATTAATTGCCTTACTGCTACATAGACTCGGGTGTCTAGCAGCTGTCCACTCTTTGCACAGTCAATGAACAAACAGGTTCTTCAGAAAGAAATTAATTGTCTTCCGAAGGCCTATGTCTAAGAAAGTTGGAATGACTCAACCTCTGGGAGGTGCCTGTTTCTCTCTACTGACCATATATGTAATCTAAATGACAAGCCCCGGCATATACAACTAACTATTATACATTCAGACGAATCTTAGGCAAGATGAATCCTACAACTAGTTTTACAAGTGCATTACTAATGCATCTAGTCTGCTTTTCTCAAGGGAAAATAGGGTGCTATTCATGCTGTGTTAAAACAGATGTTTTCAGCTGCTTATTTATTTTAAGAATCCCTTTTTGACCATGTGAATTTTAAGCCTTACGTAGAAAGAAAATTACTTACCTTAACAGAGGGTGTATCATTCAGAATAACACGACTACTCCTAAACTACCACTCACCAGAAAGGTTATCATATGTCAATGAACCCGACAGCCACAGATGTATTCGAAAGGCACGACTGGACTTGCAATGTCAGGTGGCACCAATAACTAACATTTCTCACACAGATTCCTTGGCTGATTTTTCATTATTAGGATACTGATAATATGGAAACTAGCGATGATTGTCTGAAACATTCTCAGCAGAAGTCTCAGAAGACACACACAAAAGGCGTGAAGATTTCACTGTGTTGTTGGAGAAAGACAGCAGCCACCACATGTAGGCTTTCTAAACAGGGATATCAATAAACAGTGAAGGTGCAGCTGCCAAGGAAGGATCAGGCAGAAAGGAAGAATAATAACTGAACTTTAGTTTGTTCAAGGAAAGAGTCACTATGTTCTGAGTTTCAGAAGTTTTAGGGAAATAAATAAAAAAAAAACACCACAGACACACAACCACCCCCCCAAAAATAACCTAGCACATGAATTTTCCAATTCAAGCTAAGGGCAAGGAAAAGAACAATAATTTGCTTCAACTTCTCTTCTGGCGAATAAAAACACTTAAGGGAGACTGAAAATTTTAGCAGAAACATTTTAGACAAAAGAAAGGAGTGAAGACTTGTGCTTTCTAGTCTTCAGTGCATGAAAAAAATACAACATAAAGAAGCTAAGCAAGAAAAAAAAATTAAGATATGAAAATAGTAGGAGCACAATGAAATATTCTACACAATACTTTTGACTGATCTTTAACTTTAAAAACTTAACCTGGGAAAACACAAGACCAGGGACTAGGATACTACTTTTCAACAACTACTCAGTGCTTTAGCATCATTGTCCAAGTTTTGCTTAATTAAAAAAAATAGGAAAGTTAACCTAACACCGTGGACAAATGTTTTTCTCCTCACCCTTTAACCTCAACAGAGAGGCTACCTGGAAAATCACCAGGGGACGCTCCAAATCTGGAGGAAGGAAAGGAATACGAAACAGAAAATCTTTTGGGTTGAAAGATCTGTCTTCCTTTTAGACTTTACACTTTCTATCTATTTCTCACTTGAGATATACACATGACAGAGAATTACAGAAAAGTATTTTTTAAAGCATCACTTTTAAATATCTTTTTGAAAAGCAAGTGCAGAAATTTTTTTCTTACCTGTTGGATGGTAGGCTTGTGAGTACTGCACTGAAGATGCGTAGCTGCCGGATTTTGGAAGTGAACTGGCGATGTTTTGAGGCCCTTGCTTAAGTGGCAGGACAGAGCAAATAGGAGCAGAGAACAGGACTGTGTATGTGACCTGTGTTGAATACCCTTGGTGTACTGGAAAGGCAACCCCTCTATTTGGAAAAGTTGGGGAAGCCCCATGCCCTGGAAGCAAAGCAAGAGAACCCTGCCGTGTTCTGGAAGGCACTGGAGTCCAAGCTAAACTTTTTGTTGGTAAAGTGCCCTTCTTCTGGGATGAGGTCGATACGTAGGAGTAAGGCAGGAAACGGTCTTGATGACAAGGTTGATGAAACTTTCCTACGGTCAGCAGTCCTGCAGTGGGTACAAAATAAAGTGGAACAAGCGTTAAGGAAAGGAGTTTTCACAGGCAATGAAAGGCAGTCTGAGGAGCCAAGACTCTACAACATTATTTGGGAAGACTGCCCTTGCTCCAATATACTTCATCCAGAAACAGACTGCCTTCTTACAGGCGAACATCCAGTAACTGCTGCAGTGGCATGAGTGCAGTGCCAATGGAGAGTTGATCTATGTAGCATTCAATCTCCTTAAACTTGCAGCAACAAGTTATCAGTATTTAGAAACGTGCTATAAATCAAATGCATTGTAATTTACTAAACCAAACAAAAGTAATTTAGAAAGTACTGTGTGTTAAATTGGGCAACACAGTTAAAAAAAAGAAGAGAAATTGTAAAGCAAGACTACCAAACTCCAAAGCTGACAGCTCATACACAGCTATGGGAAGGGCAACGTCAAAATCCTCCAAGCGGCTTTGAAAGTACTTTATGACAAGTCCTCTAATTTGTCAAGAAAAAAAAAAAAATCAAAGCCAACTTTTTTCCAGGCAGCTCAAATAGTTCAGTTTAGACTAAAATATGCCAAAATTTGCCATTTTGTTATTTCCTAGATGTTCCCTTTATTCTGCCCTTAGTTTCCTCTCTTAGTCTGTTATTATTTCATGAAATGGTATTTGTTCTTCTACCGTAACAGCTTGATTTCTGTTAGAGGTTTTGGTGACTTTGTTGAAACACTGACAGTAACACCAAGAACATTTATGCTCAGCGAATTCCTGAAAGAACTACTGCGTTTGTGACTGTTCCACAGTGTTGTATATAGCCATGCTAATTCGAAGTTTCAGGATCATTTAACATCAATAGGGTTGATCGAGAAGTCAGGCTTTCTCAGACCTGTAGTTCCCAATTCTCACTCTAAAGGACTTTTTCCAAAAATAGCCTCACATCTACCTCTTTCACTCCTCTGATGGGAACTAATTCAAGAAATGGGTAACATACAGTCATTATTCTACAAGTTCATATTAAATCATTAAGAATCACTAAATAAATACCACTGGCCCCGAAAATGTAGTAAGAGTTCATGTATGAGACTGTTTATTTCCTCTTCAGTATTTTTACCATATATAAACAGAGAATGAACAGAGGGATGAGATTTCTTTTGTTTATATCTTACTTTTGGATAGGGAAATTAAGATTGTCTAGTTTTAACCCATAAACAGGACACCACAGGATGCCAAGTTACGAAGCACCAGTGGCTTTACCGGAATTGTTCGTGGATGTTCAACACAGACTTACATGTTGCAAGACATTTGGAACAGATTGACACTTTGCAAACAAAAATATCTTTTATCTATCAAATTACCTCACATTGACAGCAAAGGCATGCCCCTAAATAGTCAGTACGCAGCACACAGTAAATGGTCAGCCTGTCAGAACTCGACTGCATATAAAGCCCGACGTTTTCCTTGTTCTTTCTGTCTTTCTAGAAACTGAGACTCCTAGAGCAAAAGCTCTCTAAAACTGCACCCATAAAAAGAGGCCACAAAATTAAAAGGCTGTATCTTTCTTAGCATTTACTCTACCAATGGCCTGCAGTACATCAGTCAGACCAGATTTCATTGAAGGAGTCTGTAATGACTTATCTTAGTCTTAACAATCTTAACACCAAATCTTTAATTAATGCTTCCTAGCCTTGGTATTGAGAGAAGTGCCTTCCCTTCTCACATGCTTAATTTTGTTTTCTTGCTATTACAGATGTAGTTCCACACACATCGTAGGAAACACCGCAGGAACTAGATGACAGCTCCTACTCTGAAACAGTAACCAAGAACAAGTATCATGATATCCCACTCTGTTCTAAATGCAGGCTAGCGCTGCAGGAAGCAGTACCACCAACTGCTTCTCCCCTTCTCCTGATTGCGCGGTCCTGCCACTTCTCCCGCACCAAGCCTTGCAGCACCCATGTGGTGCATCACCCTGGCCTGACAGCCAGCCACAAACAGGCCGCTCAAGTCTCGTCCTCAGATCATTGTGCTGAACCAACACAGCTGCTGTATCAGCCGCAAGGAAGACGGTGGTTAACACGTGACCAAGGGAATGGCAGTAGGACTGCTCTTCTGGCAGCAGCCCCCAGTTCGACTGAACAAAGAGCATCGCAAAGCACGATATTCACATCTTCCTTACACAGCTTCAACTACAATGCTTACATGGAATTTGTGGAATAATCCTCTGAGAGCTTAGACTTGTCTTGGAAAACTCAGATCCTCTCCATGAGGGTTAGAAAGAAAGAAAACATGTTCTGGGGCTTTTCAACACTGTTCTTTTCTCTTTAGCTCTCACCTACTCATTCAATCCTCTTTAAAAACTATCTAGCTTGCAATTCTTTGTCAGGAGACAACTGACAGGAATCTTGCTATCAGGTCTTTTCTCCTTTGCACAAAACTGACAGGAAGCTCTAGTTGTCGCTTCAGATGGCCCACTGGTTCACACATTTAAGGAGAGCTTATTAAGCATCCCTACTGATGGGCAAGTAGGAGTAACTTTCACCTGTTAGCACAGGTGTGCTAGCTCCACAGAGATCGGGCGAGAGGGTGTTCTTAGTGTAATATGGAATGGGGACTGTACTGTAGTCCACAGGCAGACTGAAACGCTTGTGAACCATGTTACCCATGCTTACTGGCGGGAGATCTACCTGCATGAAGAACCACCATTTTCCTACACCGGGTAAGCTGAGCAGCCAACAGCAAGGACAGGTAACCCTCCTCCCTCAGGGCACTGCTGATATTCAAACGCCATGCCACCCACCACGGCCCCGCATGGCCCGCCCCGCCTTACCGGGCCCGTTGGGCTCCTCCATGCCGGCGGGGAGAGAAGGAAGCGATATCTGAAGGACGCGGAGTCTGAAGGACGCGGTATCTGAAGGACGCGGTATCTGAAGGACGCGGAGTCTGAAGGACGCGGAGTCTGAAGGACGCGGTGTCTGAAGAAGGACGCGGTGTCTGAAGGACGCGGTGTCTGAAGGACGCGGTGTCTGAAGGACGCGGAATCCGCGCGCCTTCTAACGGCCGCCGCGCGAGGGCCGCCCCCCAGCGCCCGTGCCGGCC
>JAOEHX010087553.1:0-17221 GCA_025448015.1 Bolborhynchus lineola | reverse complement strand
GTCGGAGGCTAGTGTGCAAGCGTAGCAAAGTAGAGGCTCCTCTATGGAAGGATTTCAGATAGGAGCCAAAGTTATGTGTCCCAAGTTGTTCACTAGATAATGCTCTTTCTCTTGTTTATGCATAGGTCCTAGACAGACTCGCCATTAGGCATATTAATTTGTAAGTATGTTATGTTTCCCTTATGCCTTAATTTATACATTAGCATGAATTACTGCAACAAAGCAAGCAGAAAATCTGTAATACAAAGAAAAAAGGAACAGGTTCACTGCACCAGTGAATGAACACAGAAAATTTTCAAAAATTATCAGTAGATCTTAATATTGCTAGTATTTTAAATGGAACTATAAAGGATCTTCATAGTTTTGTTCATGTATTATCTTTTATCAATTGATACTGATGGGTCAGAAACAGAAGAGTCCAGGTATTACTAAACAAGACATCTTGAGGACAGCTGACCCTCAGACTAACCCTTATGACCCAGCTATACATAACTAAATTTTCCCGAGCTTGATCTTTCATATATCTGATTCCATGTATTGAACTTCTTGACACAAAGGTTTTGTAGTAGTGTTGGTTTCCTTGTTTTTACCCACACAGCTCCAGGTGGCTGAGTAATTACAGCCTAAGTTCTAGTTGCTTCTCTGCAGGAGTCATGGTCAGAAAATAAGGAGCAAGATAAGCCTATGAATAACAGACAAGTAGAATTACAATCTGTAGATTTTTATAATTTTATATATGACTGCCTTGGGATGTACAGTCTCTAAAGTGAAAAAGCAACAAAACCATGCTACTCACTTTTTTGTATAACTGGATGGAGAGGAAGATACAGGGCTTTGCCATAGCAATTGGAGGAACATGAATTAAGAAACCTTTCCTCTGTGATCTAAAAGGCTCTAGAATTATTTATTCATTATAGCTTTCTCAGTGGGAAACCTCCAGCAGCAGCTACATTATGATTGGGAAGGTAGGTTAAAAAAAAAATATTAATTTAAGCAACCTTATTGCTATCATTGACCTTTCATTACAATTGGGACTTACATTTGCCCCTTTTTTCTCAATCATTCTCTATACTGACCAATATAGTTCAAAGGAATGTCTGGCAAGGGCATATGAGAGGAGCTAGTTTACCTTTAACGTAAGCAATCTTAAAAAAAAAAGATGAAATATTAACTTTGTGTGTGTGAAATACTATTCTTCATGGATTTTTTTCATCATAATCTATTTTTTTATCCAGCCCCTGGATCTTGAAGTTCTACCCTTTGTGAAAATTTCTTAGTCTGCACACAAAGTGTGATGTAGCTCTGTTGTAAAAGAAACTTTCTATCTCTGCGAATGGTGTGTTGTTACGTATTTAGAAAATATTCAAAGATGGTAAAGATTCAGACTAGAGAGAAAAATCTTAATTTTAATTTGAATGCGGCTCTTTGCTCTGCTGGGATTTCACTTCTTTGATCTTTCAGAATGTTTCTGTCAAATGCTATTTTGCACAGTCTGTAAGGGGTAGAGGTAGCCCACCAAGCAGATATGTTGCAGATCTTTTCTGTGTGGCTCATAGAGGATGCCAATTTATTATACCCAGAAGCTGAAAGTCTTCAAGCTGAAGTCTCGTACTTGATTACAGCTCTACTACTTGGGCGGATGAACAGGGAGTACTGCTAAGGCATGAGTTTAATTCAGGGAAAGTACTAAAAGGGTATGGTTTGTCTTCATATTATTTTGAAACTGATGTTGAAATACACAGCAGTGTTTCCTTGCATTACAAGAACATCTTATATGTAAGAAAACTTTCTGCAGTCACTGAGTATACAGAGCAACAACTATTTCATATTATGGTGTTTGGTCTAAATTTTCATTTCCTAACTTGTCTAGCACAGACAACTTACTATTTACACTTCCAACTGGAAGCTGGAAGCCCCAGGTTGACTATGTGGTAAAAAAGTATCTGTGAGAAGGTGATGTATTTTCTATTTGTCATCTCTCATTAGACAAATGAACACACTTCAGGAGACTATTCAAACAAAAAGGCTGCTTGATTAGAAAATGTTTTCTGATGTTAGATTCTTCTACTTAAGCAGATCGAAATTAACCTTCTGGAACTATGACTTTATTAGACTAATCAGTTCTTCATCTTCAATTCCTGGTTCAGCTTTGTTTTGCTACATAATCTTGCTTGTAAAACATTTCCTCAAAAAAACACAAGGGGAAACATTAGAAAATTCCTCTTTCAAAATGAAGCTATGCAATCAACTGTCCTTCTGCTACAAATAATTCTGACAGGCAATGTTCTGGATTCTCAATTTTGTAAAATTCTTAAACATGATGCAAGAAGCCAAAAAAAAAACAATTGTAATACTTTTTGTATGTTCTGAAAAAGCATGTACTCACCAAACGCACATGTACAAAAACATGTACAGTTTTGCTAGCTGATTTGTGAACTGAGAAGAAAAAGAGCAAGGATGTCTGCTTTAACTGGAGATGTATCACAGAAGCCCTAGTGCAAACACTGAAATCTGTCTGAAATAGCCAGAAGGATGATTGTTGAAACCTCAAATAACTGACATAACAACCACTGAAAATCCTAATTTTGTTCTTCCTTTTAATGCTTTCAAATCTGAACTCAGGGTAGATAATGATTGCACCTCTGGAGCTGAAAGAAGTAATTTACATATATCAGACCTTTTGCTATTTTAAAGTTTATCACACTGCTTGTAAATATATCTGAGCTGGGTAATCACTTACAAAGGCAATTGCTATTATTGAATGTGCTTATACTACCAGTAATATACACATAATGTAAAAAAAGGTGCTATTCTCTTGTAATTTGTTTTGGGTTTATTTTGATAACTTTATGGGAAATCTGTATTCTGCTACTCCTAAGGCTAGAAATCTGAGTGCACTGTAAGAGAACAGTTGCAGAGAAAAATAGGAATAAAGTTGGATTTGTTTGGTTTGGGTTTTTGGGTTTTTTTTGGTTTTTGTTTTTTTTTGGTGTTTTTTTTTTTTATTATTTTGTTGTGGAGTTTGAGGTGGTGGTTTTTTAATTTTTTAATTGTATTTTATTTTCTTTATTTTTTCTTTACAGGCAAGACTACAGATCATCATATAACCATATTTTCTTGATGAACTTACTGGGAGGACCAATCAGTTATTTTGACATACAATGAGGTTATCACAGAATAGTGAAATACTAAGAAGAATGACTTAATTAAGTCCTAAATAATTGCAGAAAATCTTAACATTATGTCTTAATGTTGTAAAATTTTTAATTAAACTAACAACTTCCTGACTTATTTTGGAAATGCTGGCAAAATATTCTGGCAAATGCAGGTTTAGGAGAACAGTTGTCTTCTGTAGTCTCACAAAACAAAACAATTACTAATGATAACCCATGACAGCTTTAGATGGGCATAGGAACACCATTTCAACAGCCTAGTCAAAACTTTCATTAAATACCGGAACAGGGATAAACTTTGCCAACCTTTGTTTACCAAGTTCTTCAAAATGCATAAGGTGTCCATGACTCCAAAGCCTGTGTCCTCCTCATGTTGCCACTGACAGGAGGCTGCAGTCATGCTGTTGCCACTTCAGAAGTACCCTCCAAAAAAATATTAGAAGAGTCAGTTTATTCCTGATGAGACATCTCATACAGTGAATATAGTAAACCTAACTGAGATAGCACAGTCTCTGATCTAAATTTGGGAAACGGAGTGACTGAGAAATATCTCTCCTAATTGAAGCTTAATATTCAATGACATATATGAAAGGAATCAATACTGCAGAGAATGCTAGTTTTCTTGTAATTATTTATAGCAATTACGTGGTTTGTGTAGTCCCGTCAGTACCCTGGTGGAACTGCATGTAATGGATCTGAATTCAAATGAAGTAGAAGATAGCTAATGATTCAGGTTTTGTCAATCTTCTGCAAAAAATGTTATTTAGCTGAAAAATTAAAAAATCCCAGTGTTATGAAAAGTATCTGGGAGAAAGGGAATATATTCAGTTAATATAATTTACCAGTAAATACATTCTTAGTGAATAAGATTATTTACAAACTGCAGCATACTATTATCATACTATTATCACAGCATATCAAGATGAAAATTCTGTTAAAAAAAATTAACAGTCCACTGAAAAGTTGGGGTTCCAAGTTTTCATTTCATTCAGGTTTCAGGTGATGTGGGCTGTTGAACTTCCACATGCTGGGATCCCACCATGGATCTCCTCCTCTGCACACATGTAAAGTAAATGACTTGATATTTTTGGGATGCCATGAAGCAGGACACTCTGTTATATCTGCATGAGAATTGATGGTAACTATTTGAGTACAAAATGTGTTTCCAGATCTGCAGTGTTGCCTAAGACATACTTAAGAAATTTGTTGAATGCAGATGTCAGTTAAGATCTTTGGGTGTCTTAGAGGAACAGCAGGTTTTCAAACTTGAAATTACTGAACAAAAATCCATCCTAATACTGGTTGCCTCCTATTAGATTTAGCTTTACATCATTTATATCCTCTCTAGGTACACATCTGAAGCTGGAGATGCACCTATGTCTGGAGTTCCTGATTTCTTAAATTGGTGAAGAAATAAAAGCATAAATGCAGGTGTGTTAAAGAAGGACTCCTATTCACAAGATCAACTGTAACCAAAACTTGAATTCTATAGCTCTCTTCAGATAATTCCAGTAGTGCTATAGAGCACTAGCACTTTGCCTTTGAAGAATGAAACAATTTCTTTTTAAAAAAGTCAAAAAACAGAGATAGAATTGTTTAAATAGTACAGAATATAATCAATTAAAATCATAAATATTGCAAAAGACAGACCATACTGGTTTGGATGTCTGACTAAATACTACTGCCTTTTCTTTAGCAATGTATTGCCTCAATGTTAATAAATAAACTTGCTTTTTTTAGGTTGATCCTGTTAATGGTCTCCTCTTCATAAATATATTTGCTTCAGAAAGAGTTGCAAAATTACTGTAAGTCTGAAGAAAGTGGCATGTCAAAGTTCAAAGCCTTGCCTTTTTAATTTTGCTTCAGGGAATAAGTAATATGTTCCAGACTCTTATCAGACTTCAGTGTTCCCCTTGGTCAGTGTGCTGGGCTGGTTTTGCTGGTGTGTTTGTCAGTGCTTATAGAAGCAAGAAGTATAATGAATAGCAGGGCTAACAAAGCCTGCCTTCGTTTAGGTTTGCAGTTCAAAGATTCTCCTGTACCTAACATCTATCCTCTAAAGATTCTCTGCTGTCTATCACAAAAGAGCTTTATGCTACAGCATTGTTCTTTGGTGAGAGGGGAAGGATTATTTCCAAGGTCAGGGGATATTAACATTGGTAGGGCACCCTCTTGCATTCAGGCATGTAGTATGATAAAATAATTTTAACCCCATCTATTCATTTGACAAATTTGAATAAAAGTTGTCATCTTGGTTCTCTGACAGCTGGCATGAAAGTTGTTGTGAGGTAGGGAAATATGCATGAACACATATCCCGTGCAAGTAGTACATTCTTACTAGACTTGCTTTCTTATGAAGCCAGAGTAAGAGGGCTCTGGGTACTTCATGTTTTGTCTGTTCTTGGTATAAAAGCTGTTAGCTGTCTGAAGCTCTAATTTCCTTCTTGCTGTTCTGTGCCAAGTTTTTGCAAGGAGTAACAAACTCCCCAGGCAGCCCATGTCTTTTCTTGAAGCTACTGAAACCGCTTGTGTGATATGTAAGCAGGTCACCTGAGAACAGGACTCCACTCACAACTTTGAGTGAACCTCTAACTGTAAGTTGCTTTCTCAGTGGAGAACAAATCATCCTGGTTCTGAGGACTCTTCCAAAGCATTTTGGTTTTGTTATTCACTATGATAACTCCTGCTGCTTCTCTGCCTACTATAATTGTTCACTTTTATAGCCCCGAATTTGTAGTGATGTCTGTCAGAATCAGAAAGAGGTTCCTCAAAACATCCCTCTCTGTTTTAAGATTAATTATCTTGTTCTTTAGTTAAAAAAATAAAAAAGGCGAAACCTCTAAAACCTATACTGCTTCTTACACCTGAATTGAAGATTTTTGCACTGTTAAATGGAAAAAGTAGTATTACGGTAGCTCATTAAGACAAATACTAAACATCATATCTAACAGTCTAAGACCTAACTTCCTTTTTGTGGCATTCAGAAGGAAAAGCAATTGTGTTGATTCTCCTGAAGCTCATTTTTGTACCTATTATTATATTGCAAAATACTAGTTTCAGCTGAACAGTAATGTAGAACACAGACATATTTGTCATCTCTCAAATTTAATTACAAATTTAACTAGAAGTTTTGCAACATATACATGCTTCAGATTTCATCTGCAAGACACTCAGAGGCAGAAGAATGGAGGAAATATCAACTTTTCCAGCAAACATTCCTAGCTAGCTGTTGCTATCCTTTTAGGCAGATTTTCATTGTTAGTATGCCAGGTCTCAGATGTCATTTTTTGTCCAAGCTAACCAGATATCTTACTATGAAAATACAGATTTTGTTACCCTTGCATAGAACACTGGCTCAATATAAGACTCAATCATTTCACCAGAATTTATAAGTGAAGCACTATTTGATATAAATGAATCAAACTCAAGTCCTTTATCCTCAAGTTCTTATCTCCTTTAAAAAATGAAAATTGCAACAAAAAATGTCACATCATCCATTCTAAGAAATACATTTCTGACTAGGCAGAATGGATTGCTTCTGACAGCTTCCAGGCCTAAATTACAAAGCAAAGCAAAACAAAACAACACCAACCGATTTTAAAACAAAAGGTTCTAATTTAGAACTGAAAATTCCAATTCCAAGACAGGACTATTTCCAATACTCTTATGACTGACCTACATGTTGTTGTTACTTAAAAGTTTTCTCTAGAAGGGGCAATCCATTTAAGTCCACATTTCTTAGGGGTTTTGTTTTTGTGTTTGTTTTTTATTTATATGCTGTTCTTGCATTTTATTTCTTTTTTTTTTTCTTATAAGCAGTTCTCTGGATGTCTGCCACCAGTTAATCCTCAGTTGTTTAAAATTCTTTTTTTTTTTCCTTTTTTATGAAAGAAGGCATCATATTTCACATCCTCATCTTCCTTCCTTTTTAAAAGCTTCTCAGTCTTTCCTTAGTGGAGAGCATGCAGACAGCTTTTCTGAAGAAATGAAGCTTAACCTTTTCTGAAAAATGCTACATCCCAAAAGAGATGTTGTAAAACACGGTATTAAATTTTATTGTGGCAGAGCATAATAAAAACATTAGACCAGGGAATAAGAGATTCACACCACAGTACCTCTTCCAGAGGCAGAATAAGAAAACCGTTTCTTGAAATGCTAAGCTTTTTGTCCAATTAACATTTTTGGCAATACTCATCTATGTGCGTATAAAAGCTCTGCTTCCCATTCCATTCAATAAGTATTCAAGAGCAAGAATATATAGCTTGTTTAGATTTAAAATACAGGTACCTTTTTTATCAACATCACTTAACCATTTTTACCTCATAACAAAGGATGTCATGAAGTTCAGGATTACAAATGTATCCTGAAATAAGGTCGCCATATTCATGAGGAAGATGAGTAAATTTTCATCTATAAGGAGGGGAATCTTTTTGTGCAGGGAGTGGGTCATACAGAAAAAAATGAGCGGAGTAACAAAAGTCAAGTGGACTTTACTACAACTTTTATTTCCCCTTCTACACAGTCCCCTAATAAAGCTGGCTTAGTGTTTCAGACCAGTTATTCTAATTCCTATCATTATGATTCTTATAAATACTAATGCAGAGGTTTTTTTAGAATGACAGAATTTAATTTTAATCAGTATAATAAGTATTAAAAAATTTGCACTCCACTTCCTAGAAACGTCTGACATAATGTTTAAGTTATTTGATTTTTCATATATTATGTCTATTCTAATCTGTATTTCCTCAAGAAAAATTGAAGCCAAATTTAACAAGAAGTTATTTTATGTCACCTAATAATTTCAAACTGTTGAGTAAATATTACTCCGCTATGCAGTCATTCACCTAAAAAAATGTACTCTTACGAAATATTAAAATATTCTATTTTCATTTCAACCTATAATTTGGGGGTATTTTACCAAACCTTTCTGATTTGTGAATAAAAGATTATTTTCTGTACCTGAAATAAATTTCCTGCTTATTTAGGTGCAACTTGACTGTGACACTGCAAATGTAGAATGAAAATAATAAAATAAAAAAAAAGAAAACTAGTATCTTTTCCTGTGTTTATTTGTTGTTGCATTTTGTTGGGTTTTTTTAACTTTATGCTTACTGAGTATGCATTATGCAAAAGAAGTTTTCTGATCTCACCTGAATAGAGAGTATGTGGCAGATGAAATGCTCTATATGATCAGACCAAAAGTTTCACCAAGCCCAATTCTATAAGAGTGGACAATTACAGCTGATTAAAGAAAGTGCCTTCTCCTTCTTTACCTTCCTTTCTTCTTGTTGAGGGTCTTCTGGAACTTTGAATTTCACCTACATTTTTATTTGCAATAGTTACTGCTCAAGCTGTACTCCGTGTATGTTTAGTACCTCTTTAAATCTATCTAGACTAAGCCCCCCACACTGTGGAGTCTGGGATGTGTTTCTCTGGTACTGCTGATGCTGTCAGTTAACTGCCCTCGTGTCTGTGGCTTTGTGCACCACTCAGCTTTGCTCTAGAAAAGTCACAGGAATGTCCTGTCTGCATCTGCCAGTTAGGACATCACTGAAGTCCTGTGAGCTAAGTTAGAAGACTGTAGCACAAGCTAAAAGTTAACTGTGCAATGTCAGAGGAAATGCAATCACCTGGCAAAAGCTGAATGGTCCCTGGGTTGTCTACTGAAATAATTGGGTTTTGTAAGGTTTCCTAAACAGTAATTAAAATATTTATGAAAACTAAACCAGTCTAAAACTAGTCTTAGAAAAAAAAAGTTTTGAAATGTCTAAAATAGACTACTAAAGTCTTTAATTCTCTAGGTACTGAAAAATGTAAATTCCTGCAACGTGCTTCTTTTTAATCTCTGTATAGTGACATTTCAAGAGCTTGAGCTATGAGAAACTTGATTGAAAAGCCTTTTGCTGTTACCAGTGTTCAGGGTAAAAAGAACAAAACCAAGGAGATAGTTTACTTTCTGCATTTAAACAACAGTTGATTGGGTGATAACAGTATTAATTGGCCACTGGCAGGTGGACAGGTAACCAAAAATTTGTTTGCTGCAGTGAGATTTGTAATGTCATGAGGAAATAGATGGCAGACACAGCACTTTGGAGTGGGAATCTGTACAAATTCGGACTCCTATCTACCTAGGTGCAGCAGCAGTACTGCCAGCTGGTAGACTGATTTCATTACAACATTGTTACTGAGCACCCCCCCTAGGCTACACCAAGGTAGTCTCTACATACCCCCCTACTAGATGAAATGGCAAAGCTAGCATTATTGTATAAGTATTTAGAAAATGTTTGCACAGAAAATTATGAAATAATAGCTATTGCTTCCTAGAAAATTAGAAAGAAAATATTATATTGAAACACAGTTAAACTACATAGTCATAGAATATATGGTTTACTGTTTTCTTTTAAAGATACAAGATACAGTTTTTAATTTTAATACTGTTTGAAAATAAAGCAAAATTTTACAGTAAAGCAAATCAGTAAAGGCAAAATAAATGAAGAAAAACGTGAAATCTCAGCTGAATATCACGGGTTTTTTTATGAAATCCATGACAAAAAGTACTTAAGATTTCTATGAATTAACTGCAATTAAGACATTTTCTTGAATGAAGCTCCAGCTCATTCACTTCCACTAATAGTGTATTTGCATTTCATTGAATTCCTCTTTATTTATATTAAAAAAATACATTCCAAATTATGATGAAGTCATAGAAATCTACTTATTTAGAAGTGCAAACTGAAATTCAGATATTTATTTATTAACAGTAGAGTTAATTTGACTCATAATTCAGTAACTCCCTTCAGAAATTTTATTCAAAATAACTTGAAGTCTTATTATAGTAATTCTGTCAAGAAAATAGTGAAAATAAATCTTCTTAAAGTTAGTAACAAAGTACATTTTGTAGGAAGGAGCTATTGATAGCCTCTCCATTCAGATGGGTGAGGTTAGGTGAACCCATATTGTTAGCGCTTGACTCAGCCTCTTCTGAGAATAATCTAGAAACTAACATCTTCTACTTGTGATTTTTGGGTTTTTCCAGAAAAAATAACACTGGAGAATGTATCATCTCATTCAAACGGATGTGAGAGAGCTCTGAATCTCGGAAGACAGGAAGAAAAGTCTAATCTTTTAGGGTGCTGCTAACACAAACTTGATTTTTTATGTGGCAGTTTCCTGGTTTTCAGTTTGTTACTTAAGTGCAGGGTTGTTTTTTGTTTTTGGTTTGGTTTGGTTTTTTTCACTATGTTCTGCCAGAGGGAACTCCTAGTTTATGTTTCATTTGTGTGTCCAGTTATTAGAATCCTTACATTAATGTCAGTGTCTTGTCACAATTTCAATTACAACAGCTGTTGCATACAAGTAATTAGACATCTATGCAGCAGCTCCCTCATTGCCGATTGCCATTTAACATTCTGTCGCTGCAATTAGACTAATAAGATACATGTGTACTGTGCCTTCCGTGCATGGGTTGTTGAAAAAATAACTGCTCATAACCTCTTCCAAGACAGGTTAAATGCCAATTTACTCACCCTACCATGTGGAAGCAGCTGGCAGTCTGCTTGGAGCCTGATTTGCCTGCAGGATGCAGGACAGAAGGTAAATAGCGAAGGGCAGTCACACTAAACTTTGTTTTAACTTGAAAAGAACAGAGGGTTAAAGGAATCTACTAAGAAGGGGATATTTTCTAATCAAGGGAGCAGCAAAATTAGTTGAGAGGAAGATGAAAGAACTTTACTAATGTAACAAGGTGTTGTGGGATCCCAAGGCCTTTGGATTTCCTGTAAGAAAGCTGAACACAATGGTGGTTGTCCTGAGTTCAGCAGTAGCAGTCATGTTTCTCCTTCTTAGTAGCTGGTGCAGTGCTGTGGTTTTGACTTTCAGCCTGGCAACAGCACTGATAACACCGATGTTTTTAGTTGCTGCTCAGTAATGTTTACTCTGACCAAGGACTTTCTGAGTCTCATGCTCTGCCAGGGAGGAGGGGAAGCCGGGGAGAAGCAGAGACAGGGCACCTGACCCAAACTAACAAAAAAGGTATTCCATACCATAGCACATCATGCCCACTATATAAACTGGGGGCAGTTATCTGGAAGGGTTAGAACACTGCTTGGGTTGGGCTGGGCATTAGTTGGTGGGTGGTGAGTGGTTGTATTCTCTTCCCTTGTTATTTCCCTTATCATTTTTATTATTGGTGGTAGCAGTAGTGGTTTGTGTTATACCTTAGTTCCTGGACTGTTCTTATCTCAACCCATGGGAGTTGCATTCTTTTGATTCTCCTCCCCATCCCTCTGGGATCATGGGGGAGGAAATGGGGGAAGTGAGAGAGAGGCTGCATGTCTGACTGAGCTTAAACCACACCAGTGATACAAATAAGTTCTATAGTTTTCCCCTCCCCTGTATGAATATGGTGATATAAAAAAAAGCCAACTTTGTACTGTCAATTTTATTCCATACAAAAACCAAGAAAGCGGTCACCCTGTTAATCATGGTTGCCCTGCATTACTGTATACATACAGGATTTTATTACTGCAGGCGTTTGGCTGGAATGAAGTTATGGATCAGACTGAAGTAGTTCTAAAACTATCAAGCTACTTAGCTGAGGGTTGTTTAAGGTCAAATGAGGGATATGAAGCATTCTTTCTTCCCACAAATTTCAAATTAGTCAAATTGTTTTGCTGTATAATCCCCCATTGTCTCTGATTTGTGCCATTACTCACTGCAGGACAGGATGAACAGGTGTGTTATACAACCATACTGTGAACTATACTGAGTTTCAGTAGTATTGCCCTGGTTTAAGACTTCACTAAGTGCAGCACAAGCATCCCACGACTCTCATTTCCAGGTGCAGTTCAGTGAGCCATGAGCCTCATAGGCAGTAACTGAGTAAAGAAACTCTTGCCACTTCTCATTCCTGTCTCTGCATTGAGGTTTGCGTCCCCTCTAACCTTACTTGGCAAAGATCAAGCAGATACTTAGGGAACATTACACTGAAGTGAGCATACCGCACCAACATTTACCCTCCCTGAACCTTTGTTCTTCAGTTTATTAGTTCAGTAGTCTAGGTTACAGATGAGCCTTTTAAACAGCTGATTTGGGAAAATGAGGGGCACTTTAAGGATAGGTAAAAGCAAGCAGAGGAAGAAAGGTGAATGTGGTGCAAAACCCAGAGCCTCATTGGACTACATCTTCAAGCACAGTGATACAGAATTGAAATGATAGTCAGTCATCTGTCTGATGTCTTGGATTCTGTGCCAGTTGCTTTGCACTATACATAAATAGTTGTACAAGGTGCAAAATAACAGAATAAAATGTTTCATTTTTAATATGCATATCACCATTTAGACCAGTTCAGATCTTATCTATGCTCCCAGTTACCTGTGTGTAACATTCATTATTCATTATTCCATTATACGTTATACTGGAACCCATATTTTACATAGCATTGAATTTTAATAGCATGATGACCAAGACCAGGGAAGACAGTCTTTATTCCTTAATAATTAAAAGTACTACACCTCTTGTAATGCCATTTAACTGAAAAACATGTCTACTGAATGATCTGTTTGTCACTTTCACAGAAAATGCAAGTGTTTGAGAAGCCTGTCTTCAGCTTTGCAGAGTTGAAGTGACTGGATGTCTTAGCATGCTCCCTGCTGGTTATTTTTAAAAAGGTATAATCTATAGGTAATTTTAAAGTGGCTTTCCCTGAGTTTTGTGTACTGCATACAGAAATAACACCTGAAATTCAAGATACACAGACTATTAATCACATTTCTGATCTCAAGTTGGCATTTGTGTCTTTCTTTCTTTTCAAATTTTTTCTTTTTCTTCTATTTCTTTTTTATTTTTTTTTTCCCCTCCCTGATGCTGGAAGTAGCCAAAGCTTCCTGATTCTCTGGAAAAACAATTAGATAAAAATGCATATTTTTTCAGCTCTTCCAAAACTAGCAATTCTTCTGGGTACCTTTTGTTAAAGTTTGCTAACAGGGGACCTGGTCTGGTGAATCAGGCATGGTAATGAAAATGAGAGATTAGGTTTTCAGAGCTGGTTGTGCCACCAATTTAATCTCTGACATTCATCACCCACCTTCTACCTGTGTCTTTCAAGCACTTTCCTAATTTTTATTTACACAAAGCTGATCCCATTATCTTAGCTGAAGCACAGGGGGTGGAAAGACAGACCTTCAGAGCTCATATCATGAGCTGAAATGGTATGAAATAAAACTTTTGTATTTTCAATTTGCTTTGCCATCATGTATTTGCTATAATTCCCTCTATGACCTAAAAGGTAGGTTCAAAATTTCGAACATAATTGGAATTAAAATAACATGGAAATTTGTGGGGTTTTTTTCTCCTGAGACTTCTGCATTTTACATTCTGAATTGTAAATAATATGAAAAGAATTATAAATTTTACAGAAATACTTTTCTATATGTTTTGTCACTGTCTGGCCTTCTGTTCTTGCTAGTAGTGAAAGCATGGCAAAAAGTACTGTATGCGAAATTCCTAACATCCGTTTACCTCTGGTTGAATTGGGGAGTTGTGTTGAGATACTATCCTGGCTATGGCTGTAGTAGACTACATAAAACACTTTAGTTTTTTTTACATTTTGATGCTTATTAAAAAGTTATAACCTTTGAGCTGAATAAAAAACCATAGTATTAAAGTCATTGGCTACAAATTATTATCAGAGACCTTTCTTGTTCTGATAATGAATTGTGAACAATGAATTAAATACTTGTCTTCTCTAGTAGAGAAAAAGGCTGTTCCAGCATAACAAAATTAATTATTTCTGGTGAACTTACATAATAGCAACATGATCAGCATTTACATCCCCTCCTTCTTTTGAGGAAGAAGTAACTTTAATATTCTTATCGTTTAATCTTCTAAACATATAAGGAGTAGGTCTCTACTGAGGTTTATGATTGCCAGAAGAATTTTGAAGAAAATCTTTCTTCCAGAAATTGAAAGCACCGCAAAGACTTCATCTCCAGAGCTAAAGATTTATTAAAATTCATGAGAAGGATTTCAGTTTTCTAAACAGAGCAACTTAGATCAGTTGATGGGAAGACTAACATTAAAATGAGAACAACTCTTTATACTACTCACTTGCATTCTTGACAAGAAGGTCTTTTTTATTAGTCCAATGTTCAGTTCAGTATTGGTTTTGCAGCTGTAACAGTGTTTGTTGTTTTTTGTTTGGTTGTTGTTTTTTTTTTTTTTTCTCCTGCTGACATGTCTAACATTTGTTCATTTATTTGTTTCATTACCCTCCAGATTCTTTCTTATGCTCTGACACATCCTTTTGCTTTTTTTTTAGTTTCTACCTGTTCCCCTGGATGTCAGGAAAGTCACCCACTTGAGCAGTCTCAGGTGTGCTGCTCTGCAGCGGCATATCCTACCCTGCTTTCTAGAAGGTTCCTGCTGGCTGAAATGGTTAGCAGGCAGAACAAGGAAAAGAGGAGTGCTTTTCTGCTCAGACATGCCCCTTAATAGAAAAGATTAACTGGGAGCAAAACAGATATCATCCATCACAGAATGCAACTTTTGCAATTGGCTTGTGAAAGGAAATTGTGTTATTTCTAAAATCTCACTTGTCCTGTGCATTTACCATTGTAGTTTTTCACTGAAATAGATTTTTTTTCTCCTGTGGTAAATTCTGTTTTTTGAGGAGCAGGAGGAAAATGCATCTATCTTCAATCAGATTTAAAACCACAGTACAACCTGAGTGCGATAACTTTGAATCCAAATACATCATCTGAGTAGTATAAACATGTTTAACATAGGAGGTGCTTGTGCTTCTTATCAAAGTAAAGGTTTGAAAAGAAAAAAAACCAACCAAAACCTTTTGTAGAACTTCTCACTTTCTGCAGAGTTGATAGAAAGAAATAACTTCATCACATCATGTGATGGTTCATTATTTGGTAAATATATCATAAACGTGCCCACTTGGACAGCTAACTCATACTGCTCTCAAAATCACAGCAAGATTTTCTTCTGATCAGCATGAAAGACAGTTATTTTATCCTCCTTACCAGTGCCTTAATGCTGGTTCCATGCACGGTGGAATTTTTCTTGTAGCACATTTTGTGATAAAAAATGAAAGCCAACTGGAAGGAACAACAGTTCAGCAGTACTGGCATCAGATGTCAAGCACCAAGGTTCTCTTCCGCAAATATCCCATTGTTCTTCTTGTTTTGGATAAGCGGCTCCATTTATAACTATTACCAGCCAGAATAGACAAAACATTATTCTGTCATATGGAGTAGCAACTTCAAGTATGCAGTGCTTTGCAGAGACACATGCGAAAAAATCTCAATGCCAGGCTTGCTATTCTTTGCATGCTGGACCTTCACCTTCCTGAGCAGAGTTTACAGCAGTATTGCTGTCAGTGTTGTCAGAACAGGAGGATAATATATACCAGCTGCTTTGGAAAGAATTCCAGTATGCAGCAGCATTTCTAGATATGCTGGTATCTAGAATGTGCGTATTGATATTTATACGCTACTATTTAGGGGGATTTTGTTTGGTTTGGTATATCTTTTTACAGCAACTGCAAACCAAAAAAATAACCTAATCGGCGCTTATGAGACAGTCTTTTAGAGGTTTTCAGAATGCTATCAGCTGAACAAAGATATTTTTCTTAAAATGGCAGTGCTCATAGTGGTGAACATTGAATGCCTTGTGTTTGTGCATCAAAGATAGCAGTCCTTACTAGTTTTCTTGACTCAATGAGGAATATAGTTCTGTTTCAGACAGTTGTATGAGAATTTTAATAAATGTGTTAAGACTATTGATGTACAATTTGAAAGTATGTGCTAGATTTCTTCTGTTGGTATGGTAAAAATATAGACAATTTAATTCTAAGCTTACATACTTAAAAATGTCTATAATTCATTGTGTCTTTACTCTTTCTGGAAATATGTTTTAATATATTGAATTTTATACCTTTATGTATTTTTTCTGATAGCTGAATAAGCCTTTTTCTTAGTTTTTCCCCCCAAATCCAAGTATAAATTGATATAAATATCATTTCAATGGAAGAAAAGTATTAAACTAAAATTCAAAAGTAGGGTAGACAAATATAGGACAACGGAGACATAGAATTTCAGACCATGCTCTGTTGGAAGCCCTTACTTTGAGAGTACCTCCCATGTATCAGAAAGCAAATGCAAAACTGTCTGTTGTGGAATGAATTGCATGACACTTTTCCGCTTGTAAATTCAAAAAAAGTGATGATCACATTGAGTACCTAAAATTCAATTTATACTTCTTTCAATGTACCTGGCAGAAAGAAATTCATAGACATTTTCAATTCTTTATAGCTACTGGGGCTTAACTGGACCCTCATGATAATTAATTCCAGTGACAATAAAATAGGTACTTCTACTGTTTCATTTTTTTACATTTTTCTCCCTTTAGCAAATTCCTTATCCACTGAGTGGTTCATCTGTCAAATACATGCATCTTCAATTTAGAGACAAGGATGTCATGTGGGACAGTATCAAACAATTTGCACAAGTCCTGGTAGATGACGTCAGTTGCTCTTCCTTTACCCACCAATGCCATAGCCCCATCACAGAAGGCCACCAAATTTGTGAGGTGTAATTTGCCCGTACTGAAGTCCTGTTGGCTACAACCCATCACCTCCTTATTTTCCATGTGCTTTATCATATTTTCCAGTAGGATTTGCTCCATGATCTTGCAAGGCACTGAGATAAGCATGACTCACCTCATTGAACTCATAGGCCTGTAGTTTCCCAGGTCTTCAGTTTTTTTGCTTTTTAAAAATAGGTGTTATATTTCCCCTTTTCCAATCAGTGAGAACCTCACTGGAGTGTCATGACTTTTCAAATATGATGGATAATGGCTTAGTCACTTCCTACTTCCTCCGCCAATTTCCTCAGGTGCGGGGGCTACAGGAACAACGTAATAATCGACCAATATGATCAAGGCGTTGAACAATTTATTGCACAGAAATATTACTTTTATAGGAGAGTTTCAGAGCACCAGAACATTCGATAACATACGATTGGTTAATATTTCTTAGC
>JAOEHX010082270.1:0-19307 GCA_025448015.1 Bolborhynchus lineola | reverse complement strand
TCTACTCTGCTCTTGTGAGACCTCACTTGGAGTACTGTGTGCAGTTCTGGTGTCCTCAACATAAAAAAGACATGGAACTTTTGGAACAAGTCCAGAGGAGGGTCACGAGGATGATCAGGGGACTGGAGCACCTTCCTTATGAAGATAGGATGAGAAAGTTGGGTCTGTTCATCCTGGAGAAGAGAAGGCTGCGTGGTGACCTCATAGCAGCCTTCCAGTATCTGAAAGGGGCCTATAGAGATGCTGGGGAGGGACTCTTCATTAGGGACTGTAGTGATAGGACAAGGAATAACGGGTTCAAACTTAAACAGGAGAAGTTTAGATTGGATATGAGGAAGAAATTCTTTAATGTAAGGGTGGTGAGTCACTGGAATGGGTTGCCCAGGGAAGTTGTGAATGCTCTGTTGCTGGCAGTATTGAAGGCCGGGTTGGACAGAGCCTTGGGTGTTATGGTTTAGTGGGAGGTGTCCCTGCCCATGGCAGGGGAGTTGGAACTCGATGATCTTAAGGTCCTTTCCAACTCTGACTGTTCTATGTTTCTACGTTTTTGTATTTAAAGACAAAATCACTGCTCTTCTTAACTTGCCATATGCTGAATAATTATTTTTTTCCAGGGATATAGAATAAATGAGAATTAAAAAAAAATCCAAGAAATGTATCCTCTTTTTCAGTTTGATTATTTCACTTTGCAGACAAATTTCTTAGGTTTTCTTGTCACAAAAGGAATAGCAAACAAAATGCTACAGAAATTGACAACATCTTTAAAGAGGTGAAACTTGAATATATTGCTGAATAAGAGAGTAAATACTGTGTCTATGAAGCTTATATGTAATACACAGCTACAAATGACTCCGAGCAGGGAAAACTGGATGGGAGTGTAAAAACAAAATCCTCTTTGAAATATGAATGCTAATACAATGAGAAATTAGAGAATGAGTGAGTTTGAAGCTCAAATTTATCAGGAGAGATAAAGGAGTAGTCTCGAGGACATCTGCAAATACATTGCATTAATCAGAAAATCAGAAGCCATTATGACCTCTTTAGGCAAGGAAAGTATGAAGAATATTTTTCTAGATTACAGGTATTTTGATGTTTTATGAGGAAAGTATTACTATTATTTTTTTTAAATATGTGTGAGTGATAATATGAGCGCAGACATACTGGATTATTGTAAATGCAGAGTTTATGCTCCAGATGCTTCCATTTTCATGCCTGGCATTCAGTCTGGAGTAAATCATAACTGAAGGGAGTTTGATACTCCCAGTATCGCCTAAGCCTCCCCACGTGTCGCAAAGGCAGTACAGACTGCAATACATTTATGTTCTGCTTGCAGCTGTCCTCTGGAAGGCTTCAAAAACAAACCCAGTCTTTAGATCCACTGTGTGACCAGCACAGACAGTGCTCTGAAGGAACTGGGGGTTATGGTTCCAGTGTGAAACCTCTCTTTACACAGCACCCGACGCGCACTGGGTCTAACTCTTCTCTTGTTCATAAACATCTCCACTTATAAATATCTCCACTTATAGCATTCTCCAACACCTATTTTTAAGAGTAACAGACCTATATTGTACATCTCATCTCACCCTCCAGTGAAACTTCCATTTAGTGTAAACATTGGGCAACTGTGTCAACCTTCTTCCTGCAAGGAAGATGATGAATTCTGACTTCAGAGTGAAACACAGCTCAGTTACAGTCAGTGGCAAAACTCCAACTAACTAAGCGGAATTAGGATTTGGCCCTTGGTGTTCATCTCATCTCCAGCTACCTAAGGACAGAATAAAGCCTGGAAATCCTTGTGTTTACATTTTGCATTTGTCCATCAGACAGCGTTCCATCAGCTACTTAACGCCATCTGGGGGAGGGGGGTTCAGCTCAGGAACTTGAACTGCTGCCATATTCATGCTTGGAAAAACCCAAGGCTTTTGGTGTAGTCCTACATTGAAAAATGAATAAGTAGCTCAGAGAGGTATGGCCATGGGTTTTCATTTTAGAAGTCAAAGCAATTCTTAATTTTTGTTATTCCTGCTTGCATTATAGAGTCTGCACACAGGTATACATTCTGTCCATCACTGTCATAAATACGTCATTCCTTTTCTTCTACAAACCCCCTCTTTCCACTGAACCTTCAGTTGATTGCTCAGAAACCCCTTCAGAATGTATGAGGTCAAAACAAGGAGATTGTACAATTCCAGTGTCACTCACACTTTGCCAGCAGAACCTTGGAAGGGAGATGGAGACACAGGATGCTCTTGCCACTGCTCTCTTCTTTTCTGGACTGCAAGGTCATGTACATACCTTGTTTCTCACTTGGTGCATCTGTATGTGGCCTAAAGCTAACCATGTCATGCATATAGAAACATAACTTCAGGGGAGAATCAGAGATTTCAGTTTTATCCCGGGAGTTCAGAAACTAGGCTACTAAACGTACCTTTTGGAATTAGAGGCCCAATTCTTTTGGTCCAGTGAATCAGAGATTAATTCAAATTGTACCCTTCTCAGGATTATTTTGAATGTGATATATAAATAATGGCAAATAATGTTTTATCTTTAGGATTGATGTTTACATTATCTTTAAGCTCAACAGTTATTTCTCCTACATTTCCATGAAGTGCCACAGGCATTTCTCTGTGAGTAATATGTTTGTAAAACTGAGGTCTAAGTAACATGTTTCTGTCAGGAATAATACATCAGTATGATTCTTAACTGGTGGTTGCCACTAAGATTAATCTGTTCTCCCAGCTTGTGTCACATTTTAGAAATAGATCCTATATGTAAAGGGTGGGGATTAATAAACACAAACTCTATGTTAAAATTAAATGAGAGAACACATCTCTTACTTCAGGCATCTTTCTATGTTTATGTCTGGTGGCTGAATACATTCTAAAACACATTTTGTGCTATTTCAGTTAAATTTTGGGGAAAAAAAACCCAAGTTTTTGTTATTATATATATGACTACAATTAGACTGAGTCATGATAACCACTGTAACACGATGGCCATTAATTCACAGATGTTTCAAAGAGGTCTGCTAACGTTCTCTAGAGAGACTTAAAGTAAGTTTAAAAGACCCAGAAATCTCTGAATTTGTTTTAATGTGTCTTTAGTGAACTGTTCAGCAAGGGAAAATAAACTTCTCTGTGCAGATAGAGTCTACTTCTGTTTTCCTCAACAGGAAAAGAGCTGTTTATAGATTGTGGAGGTTTGATGTGTATTTTCATTTTTAGTATGACAGCTGATTTTAATATTTCACTGAAATCTTGAGGTGTTGGAATGAAAAATACCGTTTGAATAACTGAAGAATTCTAGCATGACATTGTGGGTAGCTTCAGTCTTTTTGTATGCTATTATATATAATTGTTCAGTTTTCTGATAAGTCTAAGTAAATGAGGTTTTTTTCAAGACTTTATAGTAACAGGTATGCGTAAACGTGAGTGTACACAAATGATAAATTTTTCAAGAACAAACTATTTTTTCAACAGAGGTTTAGATTCTTTCTGATAGTGTTCCTCAGGTACTTACCTAAGATTTTTGGTCCTTCTCAGTGTTTGTAATCATCTTGTGTATATGTTGTCTTTTAAGTGCTTTCTTTTGAAAGCTGATCTGTCAGGATACTTTGGCAATCTTTATTCAACCATTTGTCATAACTCTGAAATTGTGTCTCCAGAGCAATATGGAGGAGAATGTTTTAGTCTCTGCAAACCTGTCAAATGTTTTCTGACCCAATCTATGAACACTGTAGGAAATGACAGATCGCAGATGCACCTAAGTGTGTTGTTTCTCAGAATGGCAATTATCAGGTATTTTGAGAACAAGGCAAGAACGGGACACATATAAAATAGGGATTTCCTGCTTATGGTCTTGGGTTTTTGCAGAGAAGAAGAATATACCAATACCTCAGGTTATGTGAGTGGGAGAAGAGAAAGCAGCCTGACTACATGAAAAGGGAAAAATGGCTATGGGCAGCAGCTGCTGGGTAAAATGTCATGATAGCAGAACCCTTCTGAGCATAGGTCGGTCCCAGAGACTACTGAATGCTGTGCCTCTTCCCTGTTTGGAGATCTGCTGTGCTTGAGGTGGTTCACAGGTGAGGCTCAGCACAGTTAATGACAAGTCAAAGGCAACTTGAGCATGAATTGACAGATACCCTACTGCTGCCCAGCCAAATTACCACAAGTGCATGGATGCATTTCATAGTCATATTTTTTGTGCTCTTTACAGAGCTATCTGCACATAAAGCACAGTTACTTTTCTGTGACAATAGACAGTGCTCTATCTAAATGATATAGACAGTATTTTATGATATGTAATGCTTTCGGGCCTATGCATTCTTTTTAGAACATTATATGCTTAAATTAAGTTCATAGAGTCATAGAATAGTTAGGGTTGGAAAGGACCTTAAGATCATCTAGTTCCAACCCCCCTGCCATGAGCAGGGACACCTCCCACTGTCATCTTCCTTCCATAACTTCGTACTTCTTATGTGCTATAGCTTCTGTATCTTGCTGAAGGCAAAAGTCTAACTGATGTCTTGAAAATATATAATTGCTTCTCTCTATTGTAGCTGTACAGGACTAGTTACATCTTACCAGGAAATAGTCTCTTGGATGCTGTAGATATTAGATGCAAATGCTGCTTTATATCAAATGTATACAAAGAGATAAAACAAAGTAACCCAAAACTTTGCTTCAGGGAAAACTATGAAAACTGTCACTACTTCACTGTATAGGATATGTCTGAATGTACAATACCTGACAAGACTCACTTTAATTTTGGCTGCACCTCCTCTTGGTTTTTTTTTTTTTTTTTACATTCTGTGGTTCTGTTTCTGCCCAGATCTGAGAGAGTGAAGGTATGTGCATAGAATGTGGAGTATAATCCTCCCTGAGTAGGTATTTTGTGTGCGAGAAGAGTTACACTAGGTCATATCAATGGTCCATTTCCTTCAGTATCTTCACTCCATCAAAGACAGTATACCAGTTCCTAGCGAGTAAGATCAAAACAAGGCCATATTGACACCTCTTTCTAATACTCTGACAGCATTCAGTGTCTTCATCGCAGCAACTTCCAGGGCAAGATGTTGATTATCATACCTAACGAGCTTTTCCGTGAGCTTGCCAAATTTCTCCTTTAATTCTCGTAAGCTTTGCGATTCCCACAAAATCCTTTGGCAAGGATTTATACATCTCTACTGCACAGTCTGTGACAAACCGCTTGCTTTTGTTTGTTGTGAACTTGGTTCCTACTAGCTTAATTTGATTCCTGCTAGCATCTCTTCCACAGAAGAGACAGTGAGCACCAAACCCTGTCTCCAGTCTTTTCATGACACTGATTTGGGTAGATTCTTTTCACATTCCCCAGAGTAATTTCTATTCCTGGCTGAAGAGGTGTACCTTAGACATTTATTTCTTCTACAGAATTCTCTAGCATCAATATCCCTTTTTGACCTTCTCTAAACTTTTTCCAGTTCTGCCATTTCCTGTCTCAGATAAAGGGATGAAAACTTCATCCAGTATTCAGGGTACAGCAACCACAAATTTGCATAAAGTCATAGTGATGTGTTCATCTATTCCCTTGCTAATAATTCCAAATATTGTATTGCCTTTTTTTGCCTGTTGCTGAGCATTGAGCTGTTTTCATAATCTGTCATGGTCTCAGGATCTCACTTCTGGCTGACAATGATCAGTACAGAGTCTTTCATTTTATGTGTGAAGCTAGGATTGTTGTTTGGCATGTGCACCACTTATGTACATGAATACATGTGAGCTTTTAAAAGCTCAGTCCCCTGTAGATATCCTGTGTATTTGTCTAGATTATTAAAATAAATTGAGTTTGGAGTTGGATACTTTTCATCTCATTTTACCCATCACCTGAGGATAGTGAAAATGAAAACTTCGAGCAGTTAGGATTGACCAGACATTCTCTAAAATGCATGCCTTAGCTGGCTAGGAAAAAGGTACTAACCAGCATCTGAATGAGGAAGATCAAGCTCAGGTCATCGCTGGTGGGGTAAACAAGTTAGCTGACAATGACCTGTTCTGAGCCACCTGTCTGCCTCTTGACAGACCTATTGTCGGAGTATCTTTTTTAAGTCTCTATTGGTTGCTATGCAGTAATGTGGCCAGCCTTGGTTGGATTTTTTTATATATTTGGAAAGAAGAAGAAAGTGAATCTGAATAGTTTCTAGAATCCATGTATCTGTCCTCCAATGTGAGTGCATTGGTTTCTCCTGCTTATGCTCCCTTTTCTGTGTCCCAAGGATACACAGTTGTTTTCCAAAACCTGTTAACGTTTTACAAGTAGGGATGAAAATCCTCACCTTGATTCCAGGACTTTCTGTACATCAATGTCAAGGCACTCCACTGGGCTGTGCACTGGGAAGGAATCTCACCCTGGCTGTGTTGACTGCAGTAATGACTGTGCCACTGGGAGCCAGCAGCAGCTTCCACTGTGTCCTCTTCTCCCTTTCAGTGGCTTAACTACATAATTTTGGGGCCAGTGCTAATCTGTGTGCCTCATTGTGACACTCTTCCCCCCCTTTATGGACATGGGCTGGATTCTGCTCTGAAAGCCCAGCATCATCATATCTAACATCCTTTTGCGAGGCCTACCCTAACTACTTTTTGAACTCTGAAAGCAAAGAAGTGCAAGCTAAAGACATTTTAAAGCCTCCTTGTAACATCAGACTCATGTAGTTGTGGTTAAGCAGGAGTATTTGTGCTAACTTCTGGTATCTCATGAATCATTCGAATAGCCAATAATGGACAATCTGTATTCTGTAGGTTGCTCACAGAGATTTATTCTTTTGTAATTCTTAGGGATGAGCCATGAACTCTGCTAGTACAAAATGTGTCTCGTGCATGTAGACAATAAAGGAGCCAAAAAACTTCAGACAACTCATTCATTCAAATTTCCAGGAATCAAAAATAAGGAGAAGCCTTTTCATCATGCTTGAAAAAAACTTAATAAGCATCCATATCGCACCCACTTGATTGTCTTTTCTTTGTACTTGTTTTCTTGAGCGAGTGCCACTACTCCAGCTGTGAAGTGCATGCGTTCATCATTTGAAACAATGCGTAATGTGAACCTCCAAATCATAAGCACATCAGCTGCACAAGCAGAAAAGTAGTCAGATACTTGTTTGCACAAAGGTATTTCCAGGTAGGGTGAGAATACAGTGTGGTCTTTAAAAGATAGTGAACTAACGTCTGTGCTATGGTATTGCATACCGACATGAGCTGAGCTTCTCCTTTCTAGCATGCTTGTACCAGGTAGGAGGAATGAAGTGGGAGGCTTTTGAGGACATCTCACCCAGGACAGAAGGCAGTATGGAACCTCACTGAGATTTCTGTGCTGTATTACAGAGAATCTGCTGATAACATCCCTGGCTTAAATTCCAGGTTTCCAACCCTGTCAGTTATTTCAGGAGTTCTTTACGGCCTCTTAGTAGCATCAAAAGGGCCCCAAAGTGTCCTTAAGCCATTTAGTTCCCAATTTCTCAGTTGTGTGCCATACTGTGTTTCTGGAAGCAAAGCACCAAAAGTTACCCTTAGGTAGCTTTTTTGTGAGGCATGCTCAGCACTGCAATTGAAGGTTTTAATACAGGTAAAAAGAATGAAAATTAAGACATAATTAAATTATAACTAGGTAACTTTACTAGGCAGTATAATTGTTTAAAAAATCTGAACAATTTATATTTAGACAGGTGCTTGGAGAGTTTAGTCAAAACAGGAGAAACCATGTTGTGTGCACTTACAGACCCCTTTAGTGCCCTTTAGTATATCCTGGCCACAGAACTCCCTCCCAAGGAAGTAAAGGCCCTGGGAGCTACTGCTTCAGTTTCTTCAAAATGTTCTTAGTACCATTTCCACATGAAATAAACAGCTTCATCAGACTGATAACAGCAAGAACCTGTTCCACATATAACTTTTTATATCATATAATTATACTCCTTCCTAGCTGATACAATAAAGTTCTTACTAAGCCTGTGTTCATTGCTTCTTTCATTGAAGTCTACAGAAGTCTGTCTTACACCTCCATGGGCAGCCATCCTCAGTGAAAGAGTGAAACGTGATTAACTTCTGACAGTGTCATAAAGCTGAAACAATTGTTTTATAAACACAGAGGTTGTCAGATTTTGTGGTTTTAGATTCACAATAATCCCTAATATTTGTTTCTAAATGTTACATGTAGATCAATTTACTTTAGATATTTTATGAAAGTACAGTCAAGACTGTATTGCCTGTAGATACCTGCGTGACAGTCTTAATTCTGAATGCCATGAACACTATGGAAACAGGTTTCATCCACAATAGCATCATTTTAACTACACTAAAAATGACATAATCATAGATTACTGACAGTTTCAATGTCATTTAACTGTGGAAAAGCATCTTCTACAGACAACTGGATTTTCATCACTAAAAGTAATTAAAAAACACCAAGCAACCTTTCATTAGAGTTGCCTTGATAATCATGATTTATAACAAAGGTGTAGCTATCTCTCCTTAACCACGCAAGTTAAATCACAGTGCACATCTTACACCAGTGATCTCATTCTCTTTTTTAGAGCAGGTTATTCATGGTTTTATAATTCAGAAGATCCTTCCTCTGTGCTGTTTATAGAGCTATTCCTCCATGTGCTTCTAATAGTTAGCTAGATGATGCTGGTTTCAGTATCATTTTCATAAACAAACTTCTTCACTAGATTATCATCTTGTGTTTCCCTGCAGTGCTGCAGAGAAGCATATGAAACGTGACGGGCTTCCTCTTGAGTGTGCACTTCATTTAAATTGCATCAGTTAAGACAACAGCAACATAATAGTTGATGTAGGCTGTGTATATTCTCTTAGTATTGATCTTAGTGCTATTGCTGGAATTTTTGGTAAATTTGAAAAGTAGTATGGTGATTAAAAACCCCCAAAACACAGCCCCCAAGCTAACTTGCTATAGTCTTACCTCTCAGTGGCCTCCATCTTCTCCTTGGGTCGTCATAGTCCCTTGTTTGCAGTCAGGAATGTGTCTGTTTCAGCAGTCAGTGATAGCATAATCCATTGATCTTCCTTATCTTTACTTTCAGTTGTCCAGTTCAGAATGAAAAATGACTGGAAATTATAAAAACAAACAAACAATCTTGATTTTTCTTTTTCTCCTTATTTCTCTAGTATGGTTCAAGGTAATTTCCTGGTGTGCTTTTCCAGTGTTTTTTGTATCAACAGCATCTCTGTCTGAGGACACACTGATATTGATACTAACCTGTTTCTTATCAGACAGAGAAGGTAGAAATTTGTAATTCTCAGCTGATCTAAGTGCTAGATCTTGGTTTTATTTTATATCCTTTTGTTCTTATAAACACATTATGGGAAGATTTTTTTGCCTTTGTCCTGTATTTTGCCATTTTTAATGTTCATTTAAATATATTGAGGAGAGATACAGCTGGCATTTGGTGAACTGACTCTTTACAGCATGATTTTTGACAAAAAGAAATTTAATCTGCAAGCTCCTTTTCTTCCCTTGGAAGGGATCAGCATCTTTTATGTGTGCAGGAATAGTACCCAAATGCCCTTAGCACAAGAGTAAGTACCCTTTAATCTCCTACCCAGGAGTGGATTCTTCAGGTCAGAAGTGTGCTTCAGGTATTGGTCACTAAATTTCAACTTTGAGATTACAGAAAAGAGAGCTCTTCATTAATGGATCAGGTGAGACCATGAAATTTATCCCGTCTCAATTTTGTACCTGAACAACATCATGGAAGGTTTCTTATGAAAGCTAATTTGGTCTAAAAATTTCAGACTCAGACAGAACTTTCTCCTTACATCCAAAGCTATTCCAGCTGTAAGTGAAATGATATCCATGAAGTAACACTTCATGTGGAACAGGATGTACCTGTTCTACATGATGACATATCTTTTAACAGTCTTTTGACAGGAAAATTCCCCGTTTTTTAACATGAATGAATTTATCACCTTGTAGTTTTCTTAGTTTAGGTCAGATTTCAAATCCCTTAAACTTAGCCTGGCTATTTTATTACCAGTCTTCTCAAACTTAGAGTAGTGATAATTCCAATCTATGATTTGAATATATTGAGGCATGGTTTACCTGTAAGTGCCATCCATGTAAGGAAATCCCTTATGTGCTGCACCTGAGTACACTGAAGAGGCAAATAGCTGAAGATGAAAGTGGAGAAATTAAGTTCAGAGTTGAAGTGTGGAGAATAATGGTTCTTTCTCCCCTTCACTCTGTGATAGTGTATAGCAGCTGAGGGTCCAGTCCATTAACTTCTATGTCAAATAGCCTCCAGAAGCTTTATTTCATAACACTCTGAACTAGCAAAGAACCATCTCTTGATTTACGATGTTGTTCAACAGATATGCATTTCAAGGTTACATTAAAATTAATTTATTAGTGAAATTAGTGTTCTGAAATGGGAGTTGAGGAGGTACAGCCTGCCAGTGAGTTGGCTTAATATCAAACAGCATAATTTTTCTAGGTCACATAAACAGTTAAGCTGTCAGCATCCAAACCAATGTATGTAGTTAGCCACTTTCAGCCTCTTTGGGCAGCCTTTGTGCATAAATCATATGTCTTAGAATAAACAGTTGTGTAACTGGGATTTTAATTTTTATTGCAGATTGAAACACCAGCAGTTGCAGGAAATGCTCCTCATTTGGATTATTTGAATTGCTTTCTGGCCATCTGAAAAAGTGATTCTGGGTGAAAATGTAGTATTGGAGCATTCAGCTGCTCAAAGCTGCAAGAAAATGCCAAGTACTTCACTGTGGTTTTAAACGTTTTGTAAAATATTTTCTTTGCACATACACATTATTATTGCCTGTTCATGCAAAATATTTGGAAACCAGATTGAAAATACGAAAGTGTTTTGCTGTAGCCTATTGAATTATTAATGATAGTTGCTCATATGTTGATGTGTAATTTCACTCGGAGGTTAATGTCCTTTTTCCAATTTGTATTACAAGACACATTTGTATTGCAAGACAACAAGGAATTAACTTTGTGAAAGTTAATTTCTGATTTTGCTTTATCATAGGCTTTCCCTCCTGATGTCTAGAAAATTGCCCATTAAGAAGTCTAGGGGACATAAAGGAAGGTTTTCTACTTAAATGAAGAATATAAGTTAATTTATTTCTAGTGATAGAAAATTAAAAAAAAAAAAATAATGAAGTTGCTTTTTAAGGAATCTGTGTACTTTATAAGACTTCCTACAGAAACTGACCTGTTCTAGGTGAAATGAAAACAAGACCTCTCTTGATTAATTCTGCTTTCATCTGGCCCTTCCATTTGGAGTTGTGTTACTTTAAAAACCTCATTTCTGGCTCAAGTATTTTCCTACATGTAGTGATTTCTTAATCTTCTCTAAATCAAAATGGGCCCTAGCAGTAGATATAGAATTTAGCAGTCCCAGCCTGTCATGTTTTTTAGAATCTGCTAGTGTTTAAAGTTCAGCTAATGCTTGAACTTACAATCAAAAGTGGTGAAGAAGAAAATAAACTTATCTTTTATTCAGAATATGCTCACTTTGCATAATATGGTTTATAAGAAAGTTACCCATGCATTCAATAATTTTCCATTCTGATTTATGCCAATATCTTATTTATACAAATACAGGGTTTTTGAAGAGAAATGAGGAAAAGGGAGAAAATGGTAAAATAAATAGTACAACTGCGGGTGCTACCTGGTGGAATTAGACTTAAATTTTAGCTTTTTTTCTTCTTTTTATTCATAAAAATAGCACTAAAATGTAAAATTCAACTCTCTTTTAAAAATAGCCTATATTTAAACATTCTTCCCCCTTCTTCAAAAACAGTGTTCCTTCTTCTATATTGTACTTCATTTTAATTCATCAGCTGGCCAGACTTTGTTCATATATTTGGTTATGAATGTAAATTTTGCAATATTAGGGGATTGGGAGTCTGATCAACCTAGATAAATATTTCCATGTATGTCCCAACTTTTATCCAGTTATTAGTTATGAAAATAAAGAAGACATCTTCATAATCCATGGGATAACTAAATCTTGCTTAACCTTGCTCTTCAGGTGGGAGAAGCTGTCTATATCCTAATCTGAAAGGTACTTAGGTGATAACTCTTGGCTGTAGAAATTGCAGTAGAAATTACACTATACATTTTGAATGAAAAACTGAAGGTTTGTGGTTCTTTTTTACTCGGGCTGATGATTGAGTAGGTTTCTTAATCTCAAAAATATGGTTTCTTTAGTGGCCATGTGGCACAGAAGATCTAGCCTTTGCAGTGGCAGTAATAGTCATTGTGGTGTACAAGTCTGTGGCTGTAGTTCCGGCTTCAGCACTGTATTTCTGTGTATAGAATCATAGTATAGTTAGGGTTGGAAAGAACCTTGAGATCATCTAGTTCCAATCCCCTGGCCATGGACAGGGACACCTCACACTAAACCATGCCACCCAAGGCTCTGTCCAGCCTGGCCTTGAACACTGCCGGGGATGCAGCATTCACAACTTCCCTGGGCAACCCGTTCCAGTGCCTCACCACCCTTACAGTAAAGAACTTTCTCCTTACATCCAATCTATCTAAACTTCTCTGGTTTAAATTTTATGCATGTGTATGTGCTGTTTTGAAGTTAGGATGGAAGGTGAGGGCTGTTAATCTTGATCTGTCCTGCTATGGATGAAGCATTACTGACACCTATGGTCCGGTTTACCTAGGCAGTGCCCCTATAAACTATCTTATAGAAAATTCCAAAGTGTTCATTGCTTAGGGCCAAACTTCCAAAACCTTGTTTCTGTTTTTAATTCCCAGTCGTGATTTTTATCTGGGCATCCACAGCATCAAAATGGGTCATTGGTAAGATGGAAATAAAATTTTAAAATGAGGTCTCTTTTCTAACAATTTCAGCATTAAAACCAGACAGATCTTGGAGGAGGAATATTTCCCCGGCTTCAAGCATCTTTTTAAGTAATTCTGGTTTAAATCTTAGAACAAGTCCTTGTCAAAATGGATTAGTGAGCATAGAACATAGGAAGCTGTCAACAGGGCATTAGGACGCAAGAATGGCTGTGCCAGTCCAGACCAGAGGTCTATCCAGCCCAGTATCTTGTCTCAAATAGTGCCAGCAGCAGACTGTGAGGGCAGAGCAGCAGACAGGGCAGGCATGCAGCTGTAGCTCCTCAGCTGCTGAGGTTTGTGACTTCCGGGCTTTCTGATGAAACGTAGTGTATGCTTGTATTTTGCTGTCTTTGACAGCCACTGTGAATGTGTCACAAAGTCCTGTCTGGGCATCTGCCCTACAAGAAAGCTTGCATGTGTATTGGGACACAGCTGGTCACTGAACCTAGTGTGCCCTACAAGGAAACATGCATATGTATGTGGATTAGGAGATGGAAGCAGGTCACTGAACCTAGTCAATCACTGTGAGCTCGTGTGCTCAGATGCTGCTGTGGTTACTGACTCTGGTGTGAAATTCATGCTCACGTTTTATTGTCCAAGATTTTAAGAAAAAGGAAAAGGTGTTTGGTGGTGTTTGTTTCGGTTTTGTTTGGTTGGTTTTTTTTTGTTTGTGATTTTGGTTTGATTTGGTTTTTAATAATCACATGCAGAGATGTCACACATTTCAGGATTTGAATTCTGGACCTTGCATACTTTATGAGATTCTGCTCACTTGAACTTCAAGTGCCTTCAGATGGCTCCCCTTCTTGAGTTCACTATTTAGAACCCAGAAGTGGGACAGAGCAATGTGGGATGCTTGCCCCCATAATTTGCAGCAAACATAATGAATAGGAAAGCTCTATAGGAGCTGAGTCATACCAGAGTGAGAGCCAGCTGACTGGTTGGCAGTGACTGTATCTTACTGTCTAATTCACATTAGGTACTGCATCTGCACTGACTGCAAAGATGAACTACCTGGCTAGACAAGTTTGTAGCTGGCATTCTGCTTCCCTAGCAGGGAGGATGTGAGAGAGAGAGGACTTGCATCAGTCTTTTCAATGTAAACAGCAGCAGTAACAGTATTTTATTGGTTCTGTGAGATACTTGGGAGCTACTGATCTTGCTTTTGTTTTTTTCAACTGCATGTTTCCCAAGTCCTTTGTGCTCCCTGAATTGGTGGGAGAACGTATTTTGAGTCTAGTATGGAATGTAAATAGGAAGATTCTACCCTGGTTTTCTTCCCTTTTAAACATAAAGGATACTACAGTGTTTCTACACTGTATGCACAAACAGAAAGAAACTACACCTTACTTTACACATCTGCAAGAAAAGAGGGGATTGAGAATATAACATGAATCTTATATTCACTTTTCAAAGTGGGTGTGATTTGCTTTCCATGGTCTAAGCAGAAAAGCATCAAGAATCAGAACGTGGAAATCTGGCAACTACAGTGAAAGCAATTAGCCAAGTGTGCATGTAGATAAATGTGGTTCTGTGTTGGAAGACACTCCCTCTTGGGAGTAATGCTGGAGCCAGAATTATTTTTAAGAACAGAAAGTCTTTTCTAAATGTGACCATGCTACATGCATTGAACTGTATGGGACATGCCTTTATCTTCAGGGATTCCTTGAATCCTAACCCTTACACTGTGCATTCATTTCTTGCTAATCAGGGTCTGGCAAGTCATTGGTTGTTACCAATTCAGAGACTGTTCTCAGATTCTTTTAATCTAAAGGTCTGACATGCTGTGAATTATTCCTTAACCATGATGTCACACCTTTAAAGAACACTGGTGCTTACCTCTGCACTGTCTGAAGTATAGCAGCTTAATACATTTGACAGGAAAACTTTAAGACAGTGTTTCACATAGAGTCATTCTGGAAGCAATTTTAAAAAGAAGCTCTGGTGGCATGACAAAGGGCATTCAGAAGGAAGAACAGAAAGGAGAAAGAGGAGGGAAGGAAACAAAAAAATCGGTTGATAAAGGAGCTAGCACAGGTAGTACTTACTCCCAGAACTACAGTTTTTTTCACACAGGCTTGAATCAGGAAACAGTAAAATGTGAAATGGGAATGGTAAATGAATTTTAAAGAATGGTGTTCATACATTCAAAAATGCTGGGTTTGGTGAATTCTTTAGCTTGGTTTGTTGTTTGTTTGGGTTTGTTTGGTTTGGTTTTGATTTTTTTTTTTTTTTTTTTTTTTAAGAAAAAGCATAATGACAGCTTATTTACTTCCTGGCATTACCCTGATTTGTAGGTTTATTTTATCTATCTTTATAGCTATATCATATTTGTCTACTTCTTTTCATCTATCTGAGATAATAAGGATAAATGTTCCATAATGCACAACATGTTTTTATCACATGTATATATATAATTCTGGAAATGAGCAAGAAACAAACTCTTTGATAGTAAGAAATACCCTGCTTAGGCCAGCTCCACAGCTGAAGCAGAATTTCAGGTTGCATATGAGCAGGGGGCTATACTGCAGAGATGTGGCCACAAACCCAAGGACATGATCTGTGACACCTCCATGTAAGTGTTTTGTATGATATGTGGTGGGCTTTTCCATCACTTATAAAAGGGTCCTGGCAGCTTCTATCAGATAGTGCCGAAAGCATTTTCTGGCTGCCCATTATGACCTTTTCAACATTTTTGTGAGGGTTGGGCTGTATTTGCAAAAGGTACTTAAACCCATTTAGGGCCAGGGAGCAAGCACCACTGGGATTTGAAATAGTTTAAGCAAAGAAAGCATCACCTCTGAAGCCATGGCCTTTTGTAAATTGCCTTGCGTTTACCTTTGCTTTTTCTCACGTGTCAGCTAAGGAGCTGTATATCTCATTTTCTGTTCTTCTCAAAAGACCATGAATCTGTAAATCACAGTCTTCCACAAGGTCTCCTGCACTCTCTGAGAACTTGAGTCTACTGTGGGAGTAGTAAAAAGTGCAGGTCTCATCACTTACAGGCCCCTATTTAGAAAATTGCATTGTTACACAGCATGCTGAACTATCAGTCTTCATCTGGAACTTCCAATGTGAATAACTCAAAACCAGAAAAATTGGGTTGTTTCTTTTTTTTGAGCCTCAGAGTGCTCAAGCAATGAAGATGGAAATAATTATGTAAAATTTGGCAATATACTAATGAGATCTACATTTGATGAATATCCTGGTGCATGTAGTCCCTGCATATTTAGCTGAAGAACTTCAGTGGTGCTTTTGCACTTTTGCACTCATATTTTATGCATAATCCAATGTGTACCACATTCTCCAGAATAAAGGAACTAAAGAGTACAGAAAGGATGTGGTCAGTTAATTTTGAAAAACTTCACACTTTTCAGTGTGAAAACCACTGGATGTGAGACACAATCATAGAACAGCTCAAATTGGAAGGGACCTCAAAAGATCATCTGGTCCAGCCCTTCATGAGAAAGGGAGCCTAGATGATATTATCTGTCAACTTGCCCCACAGTAGCATCTTGGAAACCTGCAGTAGTGGTGACTCCTCTCACCACGTCCTAACTATGCTGAATGACATCTTAGAATCTGGTTATGAATAGCCCAAGAGGAAGCATTCAAGAAGAAATGCTGAGAATTACCTTAAGGGGGATGTAATACCACTTCGTCCTTATTTCCAGACCAAATACCTGCTAAAATGAACTTGTGTTCAGTTCTTGAGTACAGAAAGGATATATTGCAGCTTATAAATCATATGGTAGATTTCACATCAGGCAATTAAGGGGGTACTGAAAGCTGGTAAAATGCCATTCCAGAAGACCAACAGAATAGCTGCAGGTTTTCAATGCAGGAGAAACTTCAACACTGCACTATGCGCACGTTTACTTTTTAATGCAATAACTCAAATTCGAAGGAGGAAACTAATTGTGCATGGTCTTGATTTTAGCACGATTCCACTGAGATAACGTGCTGTGATAGACTTAAAATTATGTTGTTTTGACTGGCTAGAATCTGTCTTTTCAGATTGCAAGGATATGATTCTGAGACCCAAGGAGTCTTGCTAAAGCGAAACAAAACCAGATTAAGATTTACATTCAGTGCTTCAGGTCAGTGAATGGGTGGCTTTTACCCTCAGAATTTACTTAGTAGTCTGCACTTCTCACACACTGCACTGAACTCCCATGTGGAGCTGGTGCTGGATAAAATGGCCAGGCTGGTGGAAATTCCTGATCTCCAACTAAAGATCAGATCTTCTGTCAGATGGAGATTAGTTTCTCATCATAAGAAAGGAGAATCTGTGCTGAATCTGATAAGATGAAAGGTCTATTGGGAAAAGAAATTAATACCTTTAATTCACAGTCAGCATTTGGTCATAATAGCTGCAAGTTTATCAGTCACATTTTGGACCAGCTTCCCTGGAAATGAAGTCACAGATGTTATCCTAGAAGCCATACCTCAAATGATGTCAGTCAGAAAAGAAAAACCTGTCTGAAATATGTGAGAAACCTCATAAGTACCCTGTGATGTTGAGGGTCACCCAAGAGAAGAAGGCTTACAAAGATTATCTCACAGTTTAGTAGATTTCAAAGGTCTCGGTGAGGTCAAGAGCCTCTCCAGACAAAGAAGTTCTGTGGAGTTCTTCATTTCTTATGCCTGAAGAGCTCAATTGTGATGTTTGAGATCTAATTTTGCACTGAAACCCAGCTGCTTCATGTGTTGGATTTGGTTTCTTTTAAAAAAATGAATTGCCTTAGGCTGCTTCCTTAAAATACAACTCTTCCAGATGCCAGTTTTCCTTAATGGAAAAAAAAAAGTCTGGTATCTAAATCTGCTATGTTTAGCAAACACTGTACCCAGAATTCCTGCAAAACCACTTACTGCAGAGCTGCCCAGTTTCAGCCCCTAGCTTGCAGGAGATTTGCCTAGCACTTGAACAGATATGAGCTATTTATTAAGTCAGCTTAGTTTTTTATTGTGAAATAGTAAACTCCACAGTTAATGAATGCAAGTAAAAATACAAACATATTTAATGTAATATCCAGAGTCAAACACTGTCGAAACTCTCTTGACAATGGGGCATCTCCATAAGGTTAATATATTATGGGAGAGTGGTGATCACAATGAAAAATCTCCCAAGTGGTTCTCCATTTTTCTGCCCCCAGTTCAGCTGCAAATGCCAGCCATCTGCCCACTCCTTATATCTTTTAGACAAACACATTGTTCTTGCTGTGTTTTCAAGGTGCAAACTGCCTCATTACATTCATTCTATCATCCTTTATACTTTCCGATTTTTGTCAATCTGCAAAAGTCATCAGTGGATAGTTTGTGTAGCCACTCCTTATCTTGCTAACCAACAGCACATTTCGAGCATTGTCCATAACCACCTGTTACTTCTTGCCTCATACCTAGATCTTAATCTGGACTGAACCTAACAAAGCTTTAATTATTCCCAGGGACTCAAGACAACTGTTAACTAGATGCAATATTGATAAGTGGCTATTCAGGTGAACTTCTAGGTTCTGTGCACATTTTTTGGGCTGACTTCTGAAGAGATTTCCAGCAATGTTGCCTGTGGCTGTTCTCATGACAAGCAGAGGGTGCATTCACTTTCTTAGTATGATTCAAAATGTTATGTATTTCTTTAAAAAAAGGTTGTCTCCGTGCTTGTGTTGCAGGAAGAATATGCATGAATAAGCCTTGCAGCTACTATCAGCCTTGAAACAAATAGATTACACCCAATGCATGGATCAACGACCTTTGGCAGGGGAGCAGGGGGGAAGCATGACATGAAACATCCTACAGTTCTGACCTTGAGCATTTCAGATACTTTGTCTTCTCTTAAGAATATCTTGAGTCTCCATCCTTTTAGAGAAGCTATAAATTGCTTCACTGAGAACAATGTTTATGTGCTTTGAATGTTCCCTGATCTTCAAGACCTGTCTCTAGACTAAGTGGTGTAGAACTAGGTTCTGTAGCAGTGACAGCTCACAAGCAGAACTGTCAGCTTCTAAAGAAAAGCTGCACACCATTAGAAAAGGTGTAAATATTTGCAAGTAGCATCTGCTTCCTGTGATGGTGATATATATGTGAGTAGCCTGTTGTCAAGGAGGAAGATCTTCATGATTTAGAGATCAGATGAGTGCTTACTTATCTGCAGCTTTACTGAAACATTCAAGTTCCCCAACCTCCTTTAGGTTTCTTAGGTACTTCTGTATTCACGACTTGAAGAGGTAAGAACACATTTCTCTGTCTACAGAAATGCACTCTGTACATTCAGTAGGGGTAAATGCCTCTGCTGGGACCTTTTAATATCTAGTCAGAAAAAGCAGCAGGAAACCCTCTTCCTAGCAAAGCAAAGCCAACAGTTTTTAATCTTTACTGTCATATAACATATGAATGACAAGGAGCTTTTTATAGTGGTGTACACTCTGAATTCC
>JAOEHX010080528.1:0-19708 GCA_025448015.1 Bolborhynchus lineola | reverse complement strand
CCATAACCCCAGCTGGAACTGGCACCCATTAGACGGCTCGTTAGGGGCAGAAATAGCAACATCGCTAGCATGAGTATCGTCCAACTGCGACATGAGACGCAGCAACGCCAACGGCAGCCCATTAACCTTTGGGGCAGCAGGACGAACAACCTTACGAGTGTGATAGCTCATAGATACATTCCTGCTAGCATCACAGACATACCGATATACTCGCCCACAACAGACTTCACCTGAACATCGATCACATCACCGGCGTTCATCGTTATCCGCTTACCCGACAATGCACCGCGTAGCGTATTCTCCCCCGTAATCGTCAAAGAATCCTTCTCTTTGCCATTCACGAAAAGCCCCAAAGTTAACGTCGGGGCCCCCTCACCCTCCAACTGTGCTACAGCACCGACACGAACAATCATGTCAGTTATGAGCCCATTGAAGCTCTTCACAATACCCAGCGGGGTATCGTTGAAGCCCGGGTAAACAGTCGATGATGACGTGTAAATCTCAGCATCCCAATAGCCCAGATTCTTCCCCGTTAGTGCGTTCACCATGCGGTTGAACGCTGTTGCGAACGCGTCCGCCACCTGCCCGGCAGCGCCAGCAGCCCCCTGTAAAACAGAGTTCATGCCGTCAGTAACAATCTTGACTATCTCGTCTGTGGAGGCGACAGCTAGACCCGCAATATCCGCCGCGTTCTTGGACACCAGCGCACTAATCTTGCTGATCTCGGCATCAACATAGGCGGTCAGCTCTCCTGGATCGTAGCCATCGCCAAGGTCAGCAATGGCCTTGTCCACCTTCTTCTGCGCCTCATCCAAACGCGTGTTGATGCTTCCCATCCAGTCGCTAAAGGGCTTCGTCTCACTATGCAGCCGTCCCAGAAGATTCTTCGGCAGATCAACATCTTTAAACGACTGTAAGCGCTTCAGCCCGGGGACACCGCCATTAGACGGGTACACCGTCAACTCTGTTTTCGGGAATGTCCCATACTGTGGCTCGAACTCGTTAGGCATTAGTCTCTCCCCATCCGCCGATCGGGTAGTCATCGCTAGGCGGGATATACTCTTTCTCGCCGAGAACAACCTGGGCTATATGAGACGCTAACGCCATAGCTGTCTCTGGGGGCATGATAATAATCTCCCCATCTATCGCAGGGCAGGCCACAGCCTGCGTAACCCGCTTAACAACAGTCTCTCTATCCAGTTCCATTAGCCGATTCCAATCGCCTTAATCGCCTCGCCAACGCGCGCTACACGCTGTTGCAGCTGTCTAATAGGGGAAACGTCGGCATTAGGATTACCGACCGTTACAGACCATCTCAGCCCGTTTTCTCTACTATCAGACCAACTGACAGAAGTAACCCTCTGTACAATGCTATGAGTCATCCACTGTTCAATCTGCACCCCTACCCGGTCACCCAGCGCGAGATCGCCCCAACCTTCACCGCCTACCAGATACGGCGCACCGTCCCGAATGTCGCACGTAATAGTCTCCGTGCTACGGGAGTCCCAGAACCCCTGTCGGATAGCGTCAAGAGCACCTAGAGTGTTCGCCTGGTCAGTTGAAACAAACAGTTCCTCGTTATGGATCCACCCCAGCTGTTTCGTGCGGAAAGGAGACTTGATGTTGTCGAAGGCGAGGAAAATATCAGAGTAGAAGTTCTTCACCATATCGTCGACGGTGTCACCCAGTGTGGGCATAAAGAAGATCGAGCCCGCAACATTGAAGCCCATCTTGATAAACGCCCCAATAGTCTCGTTCACGCCAGGCATCGACTTACCGCCGGTAGAAACAGACACAGCAGTACCGGGCTTCACCGTGTAGCTGTACTTCTCCAGATGACACGCACGGAAATTCACCCACGGGGCATGACGGCCGACCAGCCCCCACGCACCAGGCAGGCGAGACTCGATAGGCTCCGACGAATCCGTGACATCTGAAAACACTTCGTCCACGAAATTGTCTGCTACCGCTACCGCTTCACGGATAAGCCCCTGCGCGATACCACCGTTAATGGAGGTTTGCCCCTCGATTGTGTCGGTCTCCACAATGTCGAAAAAACATTGGCCCTCACGCGCTACCAAACAGCCAGGATACGGCGCAGGGTCGCCCTGAAACCACCTCCGGTAAGTGAGCCGCAGCTTCTTATCAATCATGATGGGGGTAGCCATCTCAGTCCAGGTTTTCCACCTTGAGGTGATCACGCACGGGCGCGTGTTATCCAACACCAGAGACGAGGGGATCACCATGTACTGCCAGTCCCAAGGCTGCACACCATCCAACCAGGTTCTGGGGTCGAGTGGGTCATCCGGGATCGTCCACAGATTCATTTCTTGACGCGCTATGTTAAGGAATAGGGCAAGTTTCAGCATGTAGCGCGAAGGGCCGATAAGGGAAAAATACTTAGGGAACTGCACCGACGCAGGCAGGAACGGATTAGACCGGATAATGACACCGTTCAGCAGGTTCTTATCATCCGGGATAGTAAGCGTGATGGTTGAGCCACCGTCCGCCCCCTCACCCACAATGCTCGACGCTAAACCAGTGAAACGGTGCCCACAGTTCTCCGCCCTCACCAGCACATTCTTCGGCGTTTTCCGATTGTCCAGAAGCCAACCAGCAAGATAGTGGGTACCGGGAAGAACAAGTTTACCCTCATACGGTTCTATCTCGTTTTCCCCAAAATCAGCCTCGATGTACCCGTTACCTAGCCCCATCAACATGCCGTTACCGTCATAGATGTACACCTTAGGCTTCTGGCGGCGCGCACGGTAGGACTCCATCTCAGCGACAGCAGCGTCCTTAATATCCTGAAACTCAGTCATTACGGCTCAACCCCCAAGGCCGCGACCAGCGTCTAATCTGCCGGCACTCCACGCCGCCACCAGGCAGATTACCGATCACCGTGTACGCATCATTAAGAAGTGACGCTATCGACGACACCTTAAAACGAGAACGGATAGCAGGTGTCAGAAACTCGTCAAACTGTGAGTTAACACTAGTAATAGCCTCATCAATTTTCCCTGCCAGCCACTCGAAATCATGAGTCAATAATTCACTTTGCGGAATCTGCCCTATCGTCCCCTGGAGAGCCTCAGCAACCGCAAGATAAAACGGCACCGGGGCATTCATCGGCAGGTCGAGAGTCTTAAACAACGTCTGCAACCATGGCAGCGGATTCACATACACCGGCAGCTTTGTAGGCGGAGTATACGGCGGGATAACATGCTCAAAATACTGTCCCCGCATCTGCGCCCAAAACGAGGGGAAGCCAGGCGCAATAATCTGGCGTGCGTCCGGCTGCGTATCGACAATAAAGTTCATCCCGGGACCGGCGTGCGGAAGTACCACAAAGCGGTAGTCGAGGACGCTATCAAGCTCGAATCCTTTAGAGTTTCGTATAGCCTCCACGTCCCAATCGGGAAGAATCACACTCAACGGGGACTTTACAACCCAGTAGAGGAACATTGGCTGATCTGATGGGTTCTCCACCGTCATCTCATGCTTATAGTGCAGACCGTCGAAAATGAACGACTCTGCGATGTCCTCTTCCAGCCACATCGGGTTATCGGCAATACACGTAATGCCAACAGTGGAGAAACCGATCAGGAACGTGTTCTGGTCGATGTCATCGGAGGGGGCTTCGGAAAGCATCACATCCAGGTATCGCGTAGTGCCCGCAACCTTATCATTGAACGTAATGCGGGTGCTACGGCTATAGTCCCACGCTTGTCGGAATGCAGAATCAATTTCTACCCACCGATCACGGTTCCCGCCCTTGACATCAAACTTTAGAACAAGTGTTCGAGGCTCGAACTTATGGTCAAGATACTGTGCCCCAATACTACGGGCGGTAGTCTGCCGAATCGTCGTCACAGGAGCATCGTAAACACCGCTGAACTCCTTACAGAGCAGCACCCCCTCGCTACCGGCCTTATCGCCACTGACATGCCATAGACTGCCGTCGCAGCCTGTAATAGTGACGTTAAACCTCTTCAGGAACTCTTGATTAGCTACCGGATCACTCATGCGAAAACTCCCACGCTAGTTTTTTCCTGCGCCATAAACGTGCTGAACATTTGCTTAGCCTCAGACATTGATTGCGGATAGAGATTGATAGTGACAACACGACCACCACCATTGCCGTTATACGAGGCGATAGGCTGCCCCACGCCACTGCCATACACGCCAGAACCGCCAAACGCCTTATCCATGCCAGCAGTATCGAGCTGTGGAGCATTAAGCCCCGGTATGCCCATATCTGGGATAAACCCAACAGCAGTATCACGCCCGGCGCGCAGCATCCGCCCACCAGCTAAACCGACCTGCTCCGCCGCCATACCAGCAAGCTGAGACGCCGGTTCCTTCGCAATATCGATGCCAGCAGAGAGGACAGTAGCACCGGTGTTGATAGCACCGCTTGCCGCGCTGCCGATATAAGGGATGAAACCGGCTGCTGTGCCAAGCGCATTACCGGCAGTTTTTACACCCGTACTAGCAAGATCGAAGCCAGAGGAAGTCGCGGAAGATGCAGCAGTCGCCATAGCCTCCGGGACAACATTGTCATAGGCTTGGAGCGGCACCTCAGTAAGAGACGTAGCAGCACTACGGGCAAGATTAGAACCAGACGAGCTACCGAGAGCCTTAGCAATATCGGCCGCCTGCTCCTTCGGGATAACAAGCTCTCCGGCGGTCAACATAGCCGGATTCTTATCTTTGCCCGGCTTACCTTTCACCACGCCGCCCTTAGACATGTACTGCACTTGCTGGTCTCGGCTCGCGTTCAGCCAATCGGCAAGCGTCGTAGCCGTCTTAGAACCCGCATAGCGCAACATCGCGACAACAGACGCGGCAGGATCGAAAGGATCATCCGGGAGCTTACTATCGTTCTGCGAGTTGAACGCGGCACGGGTAAGACCGCCAAGCCCCATGAAGACGCTCTTATTGTCTGCCCATGCGGTGCCCTTCGTCATCCCCTTACCGTTCTTCTTCGCCCGAGGAGCGACTTTCCAGCCGCCGCGCTCCTGCTGGAACTTGGGGTTACCGCCAGAGACTTTCCCAATGTAGGAGAGAGAGTATCCGGCACAGTCTCGCCAGACAGACCTAGGTAAAGGTGCGCCTTCTCAACCATCGGTCGCCACTGTCCAGCGCCAGCTTTAGGGTCGTAGGAGATACCACCAGCCTGTACCAGTCCTGCCAGGTACTGCTGCTTCTCGGTAGGCTTCTTACCCTTACCTTTACCACCGTTACTGCTTTTACCGCCGTTTTCCTCAGCGGCGGCCGCCCTGTCAGCGATATTCTCCTTAGACGGGTTCAGCCCATACTTCATCAGCCCCGCGGGGGAAAGATCGATCCCGGTAGCATCCTCGAAGATCGTTCTCGTGCCACTCACCCAGGCGGGAACTTCGGTAGGAAGCCCCCACACTTGCAGAGCCGAGTTGATCTGCCCGGAAAGGAACGAGCTTGTAGCGGTAGCGGCAACGTTGCCGATCATGTCACCCCATGTAGCGCTACCCGAATCAGCACCGGACGGCGAGGGGCTGGCCGATGCCTCCGGCATATCCCCATCGACAGAGCCGGCGTTCGCGGCGCTTGAAGCGAACTCGTCAACACCCGGCTGCCGTGTAGACGTCAACGCGGCCGGTTTAGGCTGAATGAAGGCGAACTGGTTAGCGCCCGGCAGGTTCCAGCCAGCAGCATTACCGCCAACCTTACCCATCGACGGGTCAGCCCCACCCATCTCGATATTCGTGCCATCTGGCAACGTGCCAGCGGTATGCCCGTTAGTGCCGTGCCCGTACCAGCCGAAACGGAGAGTCCCGTCGCCGCCCTTACCGAGGGTAAAACCGTGCCCGGAAAGCCAAGCGCCCATCGTCGATGTAGAGAAGTAGCGTTGGGCGAACGGGGGGAGGCCAACAGCGTAGGCGGCTACAGCGCCCATAGCGCCGGAGCAGTCGCCCCACTTCTTGCCCCCATACACGTACGGGTCACCCTGTAGCGGCTTACCCTCGCTGCCGTCTACGAAATCCCGTAGCTCCTTACCGGTACGCTGGGCTACCATCCCGCCCTCAGCAAGGCGTGGAAGCTGTAACCCAGAGTTCATTGCCTTAATCCACGGCCAATTAGCGGCGGTAGCCTCAGCGTTAACTACAGACTCACCGTTAGACACCATCACCAGCGGCATACCGGACTCATCAACGCCAACAATGGAGTCACTGGTACCAGCCCCGGGGCCGCGTAGCTTACCGTCATGCTGCCGCACAGCACCACCAGCACGCAGCCCCTGCAACTGTGCGCCCCAATTATGCAGACCGCTAATAAACGGGATCGACACGCCCATAATCTTCCCTGGTAGTGTCGTCATGAACCCACCCAGAGCGTGCAGCGGTGCCTTAATTAGATCAGCTAGGCCGGAGAAAGCGGCGCGTGCGGCAGACCCGAAGTTATTAAACAGCCCCTTAAGGCCATCAATGGAGCTGCCCATCTTGTCAAAAACTTTGCCGAACGACACATTATAAACATTCTTGAAGAAGTCCCCGGCAGCTCGCCACCCCTCACTGATACGGGCAGTGAACCCGTCCCACCAGTCACCCAACATGCCCCACTTTTGGGTGATCCAGTCGGCAGCACCGCCGGCAGCCATCTTGATATGGTCCCACATGTTGATGAAGAAGTTACGGAACGCATCCGACTTATTCCACAGGATGGCGATAGCCGCACCGACAGCAGTTAACGTGGCGATAACCCAGCCTACAGGCCCCATAGCGAGCACCCAGCCGGCGGCCACACGTGCACCTTGAGCAAGCGACTGAACAGCCCACACTGTCATGCGCTTGATAACTTCCAAGGTAGCCCATGCCGCCATCTTCACGACACGCCCAAACTGGATGACTTGCGCTGCACCAGATTTTATCGCGGCCGCCTGAGACGCAGCCCAACCAGCAGCAGCCTTCATACCAGACCAGAAAGTCTTGAGACCCCAAGCGACAGCACTGGCAGTAAGTTTCACCAGCAGAGGGATAGACGCCGTAGCAACAGCGCCAAGCCCCACCAGAGCAGCTTTCATCCCGGCAGACGACTTATTAAACGTATCTACAGGGTTACGCAGGAAAGCGAGCCCCACAGTAACCTTCTCAACTACCCATGTAGCGGCCTTAGCAGCATAGGTGAGCGGCTTATCCACCGCATCGTAGACCACAAGACCAAAGTCCTCTACAGCGTTCTTCACCTGCGACCATGCGCCAGGAAGCCCCTTAGCGCGCGACTTCGCCAAATCGGCAGCAGCGCCAGCCTGATTGATGCCCTTCTGCATCTTAATGAAGCCCTCGGCGCCCTCCTTCGCGGCGATACCAGCGAAACGGGCAGCGTCAGAACCGAACGCAAGATTAGTGGCCGTAACATAAGCCTCACGGCTCATACTCTTAGAGGCGTCCTGCAAAGCCCCCATCACATAGGCCATGCCCTTAAAGTTGCCCTGAGCGTCGAAAGCCTCAACACCAAGCTCTTTCAGCGCACCCTGCACTTGCTCAGAAGGATTCGCCAACTGCTGCAACGTACGCTTCATGAGCGTACCGGCGTCACTGCCCTTAATACCATTATTGGCGAGAACCGCCAGAGCAGCAGCCGTATCATCGATACTAACCCCGTAGCTTCTCGCAACAGCGGCGGTCTGCTGCATCCCGTCGGCAATGTCCTTCATCTCCGCCGACGACTTATTAGCGGCATTCGCCAGGACATCGGAAACATAGCCCGCCTGTGACGCTTCCAAACCGAACGCGTTAAGAGCGTTAGCCTGAATGGTTGCGGCCTCAGCACCGGAAATCTGGGCGGCCTCCGCCAACTGCAACGTGCCACGGGCGGCAGCCATCGACTGATCAGCATTCATGCCAGCTTTAGCTAACTCAGTCATGGCTAGAGCAGCATCGGCAGCGGAGGTGGAAACAAACGATGAATCGGTACCGAGTTCACGGGCGGCCTGTTTCACGTTCCGCATCTGTGACGCAGTAGCCCCCGATACCGCCTGCATAGTATTGAGATTCGTCTCAAACTCCATGCCGGCCTGCACGACACCTTTAAGCGCCATGCCGACACCGGCGAAGCCGAGACCGCCAGCCATTGAACGAGCGGTCAGAGCAGCAGACGCCGCAACCCCCTTAAGACTCTTACCGAATACAGCATTCTTCTGTGCGGCCTTCCCTGCGGCAGCCCCCGATGCGGCTAGAGCAGCCCCATGTGCCCCCTCCGCAACCTCAGCGTTAATATCAGCAGTCTTTACCCTTGCGCGGGCAATAGCGAGATCATTAGCGGCCTTAACAGACCGTTCAGTAGCCTTGGCCGACTGGTTGCGCGCCGACGTAAGATCCCGCTCAAGTTTGGCTACAATACCTGTTTTGCCGTCAGCGCGGGCAGCCTTCAACAGCCCTTCAACACGCGTAACCTGATTAGAAGCACGCATAGACGCACGCTTAGCCTCCGCTAACTGCGTCTCAGCAACACGCACCTGCCCGGCGGCGTTAGCAGCAGCCGACCTTGCATTAGCAACACGAGCGTCAGCAACGATAACAGCGTTAGCGGTACGCTCCCCACCAGCACGCACAGAAGCGAGATCGGCCTCACGCCGCTTAAGATCCTCAGAAGTATCAGCAGCCCGCCTCTTCGCAACAGCTAGACGTTCCTCAGCCCGCACGCGCTGCACAGTAGACGAAGAAGAATCATCCAGAACCTTCTTCAACTTAGCTTCAGCAAGACGAACATTACCCGCCGCCTTAGCCTGCCGATCGCGCGCATCGGCAGCAGCCTTAGCCGCACGCTCAATCTTCCGTGAGGAAGCGGAGATGCCAGCTGCGGCAGCTTCACCAGCGGCACGACCAGCAGCGCCAAACTTTGCTGCCATGGCCTTACCGCCCGCCTGGCCGGCCTTCTCCGCCTCCCGCTTAACCTGTGTAACGAGTCCCCTGGCTGAGGCTAGAACCGGCACATAAATGCCATTTTGCATATGTTATCCTCCGAGAGACTCGACATAGGTAAGAACATTTTCAACAGAAGCCCCACCCAAATCCCCATAATGGGTAACATTGCGGGACTCTTCAGACCAGGGATACGATGGGAGCGCCTCAATCGCCTTCCGTAGGTCCTTCTCCTTCACGCCAGGAAACTCGCCGGCGATAACATGCAGAAGGCCAAGAATACGAAAGAGAACATTGTCCTTATCGTCCCAAAGATGACCATCAACCTTCGTGGAGGGGGTACCGGCAGGCACATTCTGGAGCAGCACGCGGAGCTTCCGTAGGGTAATATTCCCTAGCCAGAACTCCCGCATGTAATCCACCCCGTACACCTGCATGAGGGTAGCCTCGCAGGCCTCAGCACCGCCGAACCCCCCCACTAGGCCGACGATATTTAGTCTTTTCCCTCAAACATTTCAGTAGTACGCTGTGCGAACTCGTTGAATACTAGGAGGAAATAGGCGGCACGGCCGCCCGCGTCGCAGAACCGCTTGTACTCGTCAGCCCCCATATAGGTTTTCGCAATGTCAACAGGGTTACTGCCAATGTTTTCAAAGGCCTTCAAGGTCTTATCGTCGGCAAGAGAGGGGTCGAGAAAAGTAAACGTTTCACCCTCGAAAGTGAAGGCCACACGATCGGGCGCGACACCGCCGTTAGCTTCCTTCTTCTGGGCAAGAAGAGCATCAAGATTGATAGCAGGCATAGTGCTTTCTCCTATGTGAGAGGTACAGAAATGGTGGTGTGGCAGGACTCAAAGATAAGGTGTGGAAAGGGTGAGAGAGCCTGCCAGTCTCCCACCCCATCCACGATCATGTGTGCTAGCTGATAGCGCCAGGAGTAGCTGTAGTTTCTGCCTTCCAACCTTCCTTGAAGGTCGTCTTGACCGACCAGCCGTCCTTACCCGGGAACGCAGTCCAGGTAACCTCATACACCACAGCATCCTCGGTTGTGTACTTCATAGAGCCACGCTCAGTGATACGGGCATTAGCCAGCACAATACGGCGGGCCTTGTCCTTGTCGACCACATCGAGATACAGAACACAGTTCTTCAGCTCAGGGTGCCCCTGCTCAGTAATAGTTACAGAGCCATCGGCGTTAGTCGTCATTGCCGACGGGTCGACACCGTAGAACAGTGAGTTGGTCTGAAGGTCAGACTGGAGCAGGGTAGCCTTCACGGTAACCTGGCTCTTGGTGATCTCGACACGGACAGGGTTAAGTTCCTGCCATGCCTCAATCTCAGCCTTATCTTCCTCGCGACCGACCTCTACACCGTCCTTGGTGATGTAGCCGAGGGGCTTCTGGATAGCGTCATCGTAGGCGGCGAAACCATCAACGATCGGCTTAGACATATCGTTCTGAATACGGATACCACCAGTGATACCCATACGGATAGCGTCGGCACTGAGGCCTACGCGATGATAGGGAGTTTCAGCCATTGGGCTATTTCCTTTCATGAAAAAACCGCCAACTAGTGGCGGCAATGATTGTTCGAACAAAGTTACGAAAGAAGCGGATCAGCGGAACATAACGCTCGCCTCAGCCCCAACGCAACGCACACGAGGATTCTTATCCGGGCGAGTAGAGAAGAAACCACAATTAGCAGACATGAACGGTGCTGACGGGTCATCAACAGCAGCATCCAGCACCTTCTGCACCTCAACAGCGAGATCATAAGCGGAAGCCCTATTGAACCCAACAACCTCAATATCGGCGTTGAACTCAGCAGAGAGCACATCGCCCTGCCACGCCCGCATCGGGGCGGAAGGCAGATCGTCCACCACTACGCACGGCTGATGCTTAGCGAGATCAGCATCCGGAGGAAGTCCATTACCGATCCACACACCCGGTAGTTTCTCGATCAAATACTGGATGAGACTAGCCAGCATATCGTAGTGTTTCATCGCTTAACCTCCCTCACCGCCCGGCGCAGAGCACGGATACGCTTAGCGTCCTCCGCCCCATACTCTTCCTCCGCACTATCAGAGGTAATGCGTACCCCGTAGCGGCCATTAGGAAGCGTATAAGACTCAGACGAAAAGTGGGCAGTGCCTCCAGCGGCAGCGGTATAGCGGATGGCCTTCTCCTCCACCTTCGCCGCCTGAAGATCAACACCTCGGCGTACCTGGTCGAGCTGCATAACCTCCTGGAACAGCTCGTCACCATCAATAACAGCGTGTCTACCCACTGTGCACCTCCAGGTGGCACTCGACGTGGTCCACGCCATTAAGGCCAGGCCAACGCCTAACCTCGCCATCGACATCCAAGAGCAGACCGTTAGCGCGCACACGGTCGCGGGGGCGAAGATCAATATCCACGCCAGGCTGAGTGAACAACGTATACCCGCTAGTGCTCAGCACGCGTGCACCGTTAGACTCCGCCTCAACACTCGTTGTCGGTTGCAGCTCCACCGGATGCGGCACCGGGATAACTTCTGCACCCTCAGCAGGATCGTAGGAGTATTCATCAGTCCCAGTGCCGTATCCGTAGCGGCCTGCGTCTTTCTTAGCCGGCCTAATGATCTCAATGTGAGTTGCGTAAAACATTAGGCCTCCAGTGGGAGCCGGTAAGGGCCAAGAATAGAGTATTCCTGCCCTGTGGCCGCGATACCGGCACCAGCACCACGCCCATAGCTTTCCGACCGTCCGCCCACCGTCATAGACGAAATACCAGCAGGCGTCATAAGAGCACGCTCTGCCAGAGTCGCCACGACAGAATCAATGGCGGGGCAGTCCTCGAAACCGTGCGTGAACCGTACTTCTACACTGCGAAACTCACGCGGCCACACGCCATGTCGGAGACGAAGGAGCCCCTTCGCAGACCAGGTGTACTGGTTTTCAGGAAGAAGATCTCCGTCAACCTCAACAGTGGCAACACTGAGAACATGCAGTGAAGGAAGCTGAAGAATCTTCAGGCCGTTACCGTCAAGAAGAACCGTATCCTCACGCACCGGCGCGATATGCCATCCACAATACTGTTCCACGAACGAGCGTGCAGCAGCGATACACGCATCAGCGGCATCACCACCGTTAGCGAGACGCGGCGAAATGTTTTTAGGCTCCACTGCCCTTTACCGCCTTATTACGTGCTGTACGGGCGCGGTTCTGTGGCTTCTGAGCCGCCTTAGCTGAAGCAAGCTCTAACCCGAGTGCCTTAGCTGTCTCTTCCTCATACTGCATCGTATGGGGTAAACCAGCGATCCACACCGTGTACTCTCTCATCATTAGGCACCAGCCGCATCCGAAAGAGTGACCTTAGCGAACGCCTGCGGGACACGGACAGCAAGGGCAATACGTTCTTCAGCCCGAACAGTCATCATATTGTGAAGGAAGTCATCCCCGGCAGTGTCGAACGCCACGGACACGCCGCCCTTACGGTACACAGTGCCGCCCATACGGAAGGAACCGACCAGAGCAGTACCCTTAGCGATAGCCGGGGTAATGATGGTCTTAAGACCCCACAGGTTAGGCTGAGACACAACACCGTCAATACCGTAGGCACCGGTAAAGAAACCACCACCGTAGTACTGATTATTAGCGTCCTTGGACAAGCGGAACGCCTCATAGTCAGCAGGGTTCAGCACAATACCGTCAGCTACAAGATCGGTAGCAGTAGAAATAGCGGTAGTAGCCTTGTAGACCACATCAGCGTTCTCGGCCTTCTTAGTCGCGGTGAGAGTCTGCACACCCTCACGGTTCAGAAGTCCCTTAATACCGCCAGCAGCGCCGGTACCAGCGAGAAGATCTTTCTCTTCGGCAACCATCAGCTCGTAGACCAGACGGTTATTAATCTCATCCATAAGGCCGGGGTAATCGGTGCGGAACTCTTCAGACACCTTAATCCAGCCAGCCAGCTTGGCCAGTGATTCGGTAACCGGCTTAGGGGTAGCAAAACCCAGCTGAGGTTTAGCAGCACCCTCAGCGACCCAACCGAAGTCGCCGGTCTTAGCACCCTCTACCAGGTAGCTGATAGCAGCACCAGCGATAGTGGAGGCGGACAGAAGATCAGCCACAACCGGGCGTTCGCGCTTGCCGATAACCAGCTGAGAATCATACTGTGTAGCGAACGGCTGCAACTCGGCACTCGTCAAAATCTCATTGGCCTTAAACTCGGGAGCGTACAGAACGCGCCCATCCTTCAGTTCTGCCAGCTGGTCCTTCACCGCATCCACGGCGAACTCGCCAAGGCTCTTAGCCTGAACAGCAGCTTCCTTTTCCATAGGCACAGTTAGTCCCTTCAGGAGAGCCTGCCCGCTGGCGCGCTTCTCCATATCCTTCTTGAGGCCCTCAGCCTCAGCACAAACAGTATTAAAGGCCTCGATCTCCTCGGTAGAGTTCAAGCCCTTTTCTTCCAGCTCGGAGGCCTCCTTTAGCTTGGCCTCGAACATCTCTTTAATATCCATGCGGATACTCCTTTCAGTTCTTCAGTGCGGCGATTCTCAATGCCGCATAGAGACCAACGGAAGGCACGAGGGTGTTTGCGCTGGCCTTACTAGCAGGATCATCTTCCTCTAGCGGCGGACGCTCCACATTGGCACTCTTCTCGTCGTCTGGTACATCCCCGTCCGGGGTATCGCCCGGCACCTCGGGCGGCGCAAGATACCCATCGATAGCCTCGACGGCCTCCATGAGCTCTTCGCGCAAGTCTTGTAGACGCTGTTCAGAAAGATCACCGGCGGCCTTAACAGCGGCAACCGCACGATTCTTCACAGCAATAATCTCTGTCTCCGGATTAGCCCCCACCGTGACAATAGACACCTCGTACAGCTCCAGATCCTTAAGCTGGGTCACATCACCGTCGCGGTCATAATCCACAACATTAAACGCGAATGACAGGTCGCGGACTCGGCGCCCCTTACACAGCTTGTACACCTGGCGAGCTTTCGGATTATCCTCTAAATCAAAACGAGCACGAACAAGAAGTCCGCGCTCATCTTCCTTCGCCTCGGTAACCCAGCCGATGTTAGACATGGGGTCATCCATATCATGCCCCCACAGAAGGGGAATATAGTCTCCCGACGATTTCCACTGCTCCAGAGTGCGCTCAAACGCACCCTTCACCACAACATCGCCATACGAGTCAACATTGCCGAAGATAGAGGCGTACGCCAGAATCTCCCCTTCGTCGAGCCGGTCATCAACACCGGCCTGCTTAATCTTTGCTTGCCAGCATTTAGACCGCATCACTCACTCCTTCATCTGTAGGTGCGAAATCATCAGCTGTACCCATGTTCAATGGGATGTATAGTTCATCGCCGTTATCGATATTCGGAAGGTTCTGCAAAGACCGAGCCTCGTTAACCGTCATAAACGGGCGACCGACAGCAGACTGGAGAACACGCGCCTGCTCCTCAAACGAACCGCGCAACTTCTCCTGAAGATTGAACTCCACATACACATCGCCGCCAGGGGCAACGAGAGGAACAACAACCTGATTGAGTTTCGACTCAATCTGTTTCAGAATCGGCGCCAACGTATCCCCATACAGCATCCGCCGAAACTCGCGAACATTAGAGTAATTAGCACCGTCGTTCTGACCTAGCATCGTGGGGTTGACATGGTAGACGGCCGCAACAGTCTGTAACGCCAGCTTTGAAGCCTCCACGAACTCTTCCTCATGACTGGAGAACCCCATCTTCTCCAGCTTCATCCCATCTTCAAGGACAGGGACACCGCCAGCTTCAGCACCCCTCCCCGTGTAGGCGCCCTTAAACGATGCGGCGAACCGCTCCTTCTGCTCATTCGTCCATGTAGCGCCAGCAGGACGGCTAATATAAGCATTCAACCTTGGATTATTCGTCCAAATCTGGGTTCTATACACGCTAGCCTGAATCTGCTCCCACAGAATCTTCCGAAGCGCATTAACAGGAGAATCCCCCGTCAACGGATTAGCAGGATTCCAGCCATGCAGGTAAACAGCGTTCTCGGCCTTCACCTCGACAGGCTGCCCCATACCCGGACGCTGAATCAGAAACGCATCGATCTTAAACGGGTTATCCTTCGACACCACTTTTGACTGTAGCCACGACGGAGGGACACGGTACATCTCCCAGCGTGCATCAGCGCCCCGACCCGTAGGAAGAACAATTAGCAGCGCTTCGTCGTAGAGAGCAAGGTCAGCTACCGCCCCGTTCATCAACTCGTACATCGTTTCGGCGCTGTTCGGCTCTTTCACCATCCGCGCCAGCTCAGTATCGCGGAGCCGGATACGTGAACCATCATCGGCACGCTCCAAAACGTGGATAGATACCGAAGCAACAGAGCGGGAAAGGAAACCGACAACCATCCGAAGATACGGTTGCTCTTTCCAGAACCGCTCAACAGACATACCCATAACCTCGCCCTGCGCGAAATCAAGGACAGGCTGGACAACAACATCAAACGAGGGGATTTTTGGCGGGCGTAAACCCAGAAAAGACAGAACGCCCATCAGCACATCACCACTCCACTATCTTCGTACGCAGAAATAAAAACTTCAGGCTTAGGCCTACCTAACAGCCACACAGCAGCATTAGCCGCTACCAGGGGGGCAACATCAACCGGAGTGTTCTTCCGGTCCCACACCCACGCATCACCTACCGGCTTCACACGGGCGACGCTAGCGGCAGCGTCCAAAACAGGCTGGGAACGATGCTTAACCTCGCCAGCAGCTACAAGGTCATAGAACAGAGAGCAGCCCTTAGAGAGCTCGCTAGACTGCCACGGCACCACATCGATACCGCACTCCTGCAAATCATCCGCTACAACGCTCACCGGTGCCCCACGCCCCTGCAAAGCAATCCGCCCCGGAAACCATCCACGCTCAGGCGATAGAAGCCACTGAGGAAGCCAACGTGACCCAGCACGCTGTGCTACCACCTCGACCCCGATCTTCCCGTCCTCAGTCTCATACGCGACCGCCACATAGAGTTTCGATCGGTCGTACGACATATCGCACCCTACAGCCACCCTGGCTCCAGGGGAAGGCTCGCAACCGTCATCTAACGACCGCTCCCACGCCCCCTCCGGGAACACGCCATGCTCGACAGCCTCCACCCACTGGCACAGGTGCTCAGTCTTAAACCCCTCAACAGTAGAAGAAGAAAAACTACCCCTAAGCGTACGCAACTCAATTGTGTGCCCCAACGACGGATTAGCCAGCCCCCACAACGACTCGTCCGAAGGATCAGCAGCATCAGGAACAGACCACTCAAACAACGCCAACGACGACTCCCGATCATTCGTGTTAATCGCATCAATGCCCTGTTTCCGCAACTGACGCAACACCACAGAATACTTATCCCCCGCATTCGACGTACACACAATCTGCCCGCGAGGACGAGCAGTAGTAGCCGGAGTAATAGCGTCATACGCCTCAAAAGACTGATGCTGCCGCAACTCGTCAATAATCACAAGATCACGCGTCAAAGAACGTCCACCGCCACGATTAGCAGACTGCACATCCCACACCCGCTCCTCCCGCTCCTCCCGCTCCTCCCGCTCCTCCTTCACAGAAGAACCAGGCTTAACAGGATTAAGAAACACCTTCCGCTTACCGTTCGTCCGCATATACTGGCGCAACTCCCGGCGCAGCGCAGGAACAGCCTCAATCTCATCCACACCCTCAGCAAGAGTGTTCTCCGCGTACTCCAACGTGTGGGCAGTAGACGTCACGCCGATAGCCCCATCCATGAACAAGCGCCACAAAGCGAGACCAATAAGCCACTTTGTTTTGCCGTTCTGCCGGGCAACCAAAATAACAAGAGTCTGAAACCTATAGCGGTTACCACCAGGCAGAAGTTCCAACGCATGAATATACAGCCAACGCTGCCACGGCAGCAGCGACCAGCCGCAAATATTCTCCAAGAAATCGCAGCACTCAAACCCCAACGACGTCTCAGGAGTCAGCTCACGCAACGGGGCAGGGAACAGACGCGGAACCTCAGACCCCACCACATCATCACGCACGGCGCGCCCTCATCTCCGCCAACTCATCCCGAACCTCAACACGACGATCAGAAACAAGCGCAGAACGAGAATCAAGAGTCAAACCAAGCGACTTCAACCCCGATAAAAACAAACCCCCAACATACGACACCTTCCCACCCGGATCTTCATCCAACAGACGCGCATACACACGGCACAACTCAACAGCCGCCAAATCAGACTCACACAACCAATCAGCAGCAGCCAAAGCCGCCTCAAACTGCCCCAAAACACTACTATCGGCAGACATCAAAACTCCTACACAAACGAAAATAGATACACACTAAACCCCACAACACCGCACACAAACACCACAAAAAACAACCCCCCCTACCGCCACGGGGGTAAAGAACAGCTAACCGGCGCGAATGGGGCCGTTTATGGGGTTTTGGTGATTTTGGGGCCCCTCCTGTTTTGTGTGTTGTGTTGGTGGTGTGTGGTTACCATGTGCGGCTGTTTGTTCCGAGGCTGGTTGGTGTTTTGTTTGATCGTTGTATGTTGCAGCTTCGGTGTGCTGGGCGGAAGTTGGTGGGGTCTTCGAGTAGGTGGGGGTGGGTGCTGTAGGGGAGCATGTGGTCGATGGTGAATGATTGTTGGTGTGTGGGTGGGAGGTTGTAGTTGATGGGTTGTCCGCATAGCCAGCATGGTGTGTTGTTTTGTTGGCATTGGTGCTTGTATTGTTTTCGGATTGTTTGCATTCGGCGGGTGTTGGGTCGTTTTCCCATCTGTTTTGCCTGTGGCGGTTGTGGGTATGAGTAAACCCCCGCGGGATTTCCCCTTTGGGGGTTTCTTCTCTGGAGTTGGTGGCGGTCGTTTTGTTCACTTCCGCCTTGCGGCTTTAGCCTATCATAAAGGTGGCTCACTCATGTCAAGTATGTGGGGTGTAGTAAGAGTTAGTTCTGATCCAGTCTGATAGTTCCGGGACGCTGATAGTGTGGTTGGCCACATCGACGAGTAGGTTGGCGTAGAGCTCAGGCGGTATCTGGTGGAGGCGGATGTTAGTACCGGCGACGTAGGCTTCGAGACTGAGCATTGCGGTTCGTTTATTGCCGTCGATGAAGGCGTGCGCTTGGCAGAGAGCACCCACTAGCGCAGCTGCACGATCATAGACCGTTGGGAAGACTGCTACACCACAGTACCCATGAAGAGGTCTAGCTAGTGCTGACTCCAGCTTGCCGCGGTCGAGCAGGGTGCCGGTGCGGCCTAGCAAAAGCTCATTCATGAGGATTACATCCTCGGGGGCGATAGCGTAGTGCACCTGGCTTATCGGTCTTTCAACAGTTCTAGTGCTGGCCCCAGTCTGCCGACTGCTGCCAGCGCTGCGCGGAAGTGTTCGCCAGGCGCTGCTGTAGGTGCGAGAATAGGGGCAGCAGGGCGCCTATCAGCGGGGAGCGAACTGTAATACTTTATCTCAGTCAACTCATCGAGGGGTACATTGCTGCTGTCGTCCGGCATGTAGCCGATGCGGGCAGTCTTCCACGGTTTCTCAGAGTGCGCTAGTTCGGACAGGGCTTTCCCTGTCATGGTGCCGTAGTGGTCGAGAACCGACTCGATGATCTTCTTCTCATTGTCTGTGAGCTGGCTACAGTCTCCAGGGAGGTGCTCGTTCTGCCACACAGTCGGGATTACTGGGCCCATCTTCCAGGCGTAGAACTTCTCCCCGGTGAGGGGTTCGCCAGACCAGACAAGAGCCCACACATGGCTGTAGTAGAGGAGCTTTTGGAGCTTCACTTTGCCCATGTTGCTAGTGTGTGCGCGGATGTAGTCAATGACTGCGCCGATTGTTGCCACAGGCTCCTCCTTCCCCGACTGTGTTGTGTGGGGCTTTTGCGCCCTCACATGCTTCTTTATTGTACCATCGGTAAAATTGCCGGGGTATTTCACGCGGCTTTAGTGATGCGGTATCCGGCTGACTCTAGTGCCTCCTGGAGGGCCTGCTGAGCGAGAAGTTGTTCCGGGTTGTCTCGTGTGGCAGCAAAGAGAAGATTGCGGGCGATGGCCGATACTGGCTTGTTACCTGCGAGTTCTGCGAGACGGCTGTACTCATCATCTGTGAGCCGAATCTGGAGAGTCTTCACGCGGCCTTGCGGGGTGTTGTGGCTGATGATGGTGTCGGGGCGGCGGATGATGTCGTTTTCTGCGTCTTCTGTTTCTTCGATTGCGGTACGGAGTTCCTCGGGGATCATTGGTTCTCTTCCTTGTAGATTCGCTGGTCGCGGCTGTCGGATTTCCAGCAGTTGACGCCGTAGGTGGTGCCGTTGCTTTCAACTGTGATGACGGTGAGGATACGGCCGGCTGATGGTGAGTAGCCGATGGTGCGGGTGCTCACGCCGCTTTTGCTTGTTGGGTCAGGGTTGAGGATAGCGCGGTTGGGGTCGGTGAGGGCTTCTTCGGCTTGGGCGACGGTGACACTATGCTTGGCAATGTAGTGTGCGCGGTGTTCCCAATTGGTCATACACTAATTGTATTACACTTGTATTTCATTATCAAGCGTTACAACCACGCAATCTCTCCCTCAATTTCTCCACAACATCACCCATGAGCCAGTAGCTCCTCCCCCCATAATCTACTGAGCTAATCTCCTTTAGCCACCTATTCTGCGTACTCTTCGGCACACCACGCTCAGTCAGGTAATTACGGAGTTCTTTACGGGTGAAGTACTCACGATCGAGACGTTCAACACATGCAGACCTGAGGACGACAGCATCTAAGACAGCACCACACACAGGTGATTTCCCCGCGATT
>JAOEHX010078873.1:0-48331 GCA_025448015.1 Bolborhynchus lineola | reverse complement strand
GGCACTGGAATGGGTTGCCCAGGGAAGTTGTGAATGCTCCATCCCTGGCAGTGTTCAAGGCCGGGTTGGACAGAGCCATGGTTGGCATGGTTTAGTGGGAGGTGTCCCTCCCCATGGCAGGGGGTTGGAACTGGATGATCTTGAGGTCCTTCCCAACCCTAAATATTCTATGATTCTTTGATTCATGTGACAGACCAGTTTGGTCAGTGAATGGTGTATGTCACTGGCATTTTAAGCGAGACGTCAAAAGCGAAAAGCCTTCAAACGATCTTATAAATGTGATAATAAGTGCACTGTAATTTGGAAATGAAATGTATTTGGTGCAACCTCTAGAAAAAGAGTTGAAGCAACCTTTGGGTGTTTTCCCAGTTTGCTCAGAATTCACAGAGGGAAGCATCTGAAATGTTTCTTTACTTGTGCTTCAGACCTTGGAGGAACTTAACTTTCATGCTTAGATATAGTCAACATGTGCAACAACCTATTAAGCACACTCATACTGATTTCAAGTACGGGCACAGCTAGATTAGAAATGTTTATACACATATAGAGCTGTAAAAAACTGAGGTGGAAACAATCCATTAAGTGCTAATGATAACCACACATGCACCGCTCGCATACAGCTTTTTCTGCATTCAAATGGAAAAAATCCTTATCCCATTTTAAACATCAACCTTGCGTTTAATTTACTCTTCAGTGCCTCAATTACAACCTGAGGAATATTTGCCAGCAAACAACCAGTGCTCAGGAGGCTGGTGGGAATCCTTTCATTGCTTACACTGGAGCTGTATTTCTCCCCTGAACTACAAAAGCCCCAGGGCTGAGTACCAGACCCAGACATATAACAAGTATCTTCGTGTAAGGCCAAACTGGCCTTAGGGACCAGAACAAACACGTCTGCTAACACTACACAGCATTGCTTTACACAGACAAATTCAGTGAGGCAACAATTACTACAAATAATATCACATACACAGCTGTCTATACATTCATCCTTTTGACAAAACCAGAATGTTACAGCATTTCACTTGACTTTTCTGCTAGATTTCCAGGGAGATTTGACAAATTTCTCTTTCCTCTTGAGTTGCTAAAGAGACTCCTAGAGGTGAGACAGCATTAGAAAGAATTGCCCCATCCACCACTGCCAATAAAATAGGGTTCGCAGGACTAACATAACAAGAATATTCCCTTTACTATACGTTCAGCAGCAATAGCAGACAATGTACAACACATTCCCGAGATTTGGTGCTGTTAGTAATACACTTTCATGTGCTGTGGGAAAAAACCCTGTGTGTTTGCCTTTCATATAAGAAAGTACAAAGGCCTTAACTGCTGGTAAAATGTTAAGTACACCCCTTGTAGATCACTGAGCATGTGAGCCCATGGTACTCACTAGCTGTCACCATCCCTTAAAGCCCAAATATTTGGGAGAAGATTATGAAGGAAGAAGAGTGCTCAAAAATCAAAGTTCAGGAAAGACCTTTATGTTTAACTAAAGTCAGTGTGAAAATCTTCAGCCAAGGAGCAATGCCCACGGCTGGGACACACCATGACAGGGCATACGGCAGATCTGCTGCTTAGTCAAACTGCACTTCAAACAGACTGGCACCACAGTTTCCTTTTGCCTGAGGAGCAAAAGTGAGAGGGTAATATAGGGAGAGAATACAGAAGAAAGAAGTAGAGAGAAAGAAGTTTTATCACTCATTGGCTGTGTGCCACAGAGACCAATTACACACATTTGACAGCAACCATTATAATTCCAGAGTCCTTGAACAAATCACAAGCAGAAAGGTTACCGTACTGAAAATGTTCATTGCCATTAAATAACTGACCCAGACTAGAGGGTGAAGGCAGTGCTTAAGAGAGAGTTTGAGGGGAAGGGAAGAGATGGAGAAACTTATTATGTGTACACTTGAGAAAACCCCATAATTTGCTCTGAGAAAGGAACTGCAGATTCACTGCAGACCATGTATTCTCAGCCAAGTGGTCAGAGTTCTCTGACTGCAATTCTACAGACATGCTGCTGTTATCAGTGGTAAAACCCAGCTAAATCTCACCAACTTTGTGAGATATATGGGTTTACCTTCGAGTTTGAAAGTTGTGAGGCCTGCTTCCATATACCTTGCTGCTTTGAAGTTTAGATTGCTAAGGAGGCTATCTACAAAGAAAACTGCCATGGGTCAGATTCCACGTCAGTTACACAACCTTAATGATCCCATCTAACTGAAACATTCGTATTTCATGAAACCTGCATTTCAATATCAAAGAGTTGAGACGTGCTAAAAAGCGGATATCTTGTTCTCTCTCGGTAACATAGGCATAATACTTGAAGAAATGAGGATCTCTATAGATTTCATCCTCTGTGTGCAATCATTCCATATGGATGATGAAAAATTTCACCAAGTAACTGTATATAAACCAAGGTCATTTGGCATATAGCGTTCAGATTCCTTCGGCATATCCCAGTTACATGGGATGCATCCTTCTACAGAAGGTTCCAACTGCCTTTAACAGATACATGCAGTCAGATGGTTCTCCTTCCCCCCATGTTGAAGGTTTATTTTCCCCTTAATTCAGAGTTGAAGCTAATTGGAAATGACCATGTGCATATGACCAAGGAGTCAAACGTGGTTCTGAATTTATGTTCTGGGGTTGGCAATTGGATGGAAAGTTTCCAGACTCTTTCCAGCTGAAATTTCTCCACTGCCAAACTCAAGAAACTAGATTTACACACACACAAAAAAGCATTTCTAGCTGCAGGTCCCCTTGCTACTGTCACAACTCAGCTTTGACAATGCCCTTTTTTAACTCAGCATACACAGACTGTCAGGATGAAAAAGGAAAAGGAGAGAAAGAGAGTCAAAGAAGAGATGTTGTGAAAGAAGAGACGTTGTGAAAGAAGAGATGTTGTCTCTGTCAGTTGGTTTCTGGGAGGTACCAAGGCCTTACAAAAAGGACCAGTAATAGGGGCACAGAATACTGAAAAACAAAGGCACAAAATCATCATACAAGTTTTGCAGAATGACTAAAAGGATCACAAGTAGTTTTCACATCACAAGATGAATTGTAACAGAGATGAAAAGAGTCATATTAGACCTGTATGTGTAAAATGAATATGTCTCATTTTATGGTTCGGGGCTTGTGGACTGATCCCAAGATCCAAAAGACAGAGATATTTTAAGGTACTTGCTTCTGTATTCACAAGACAATGCTCACAGCTCAAAGGCTGCAGTTCGCTGGCTCTGAACCAGGAAGGATATATTATAATTGCAAAGATGAAATTTAAGCTCCTTTCACTCAGAAGGAGATGGACAATTTGAGAGAGCAGAAGAGATTGCTAAGAGAATTCTCCACTAATAATTCTCTTATTAATTCAGCTGAGTTTAATAAGCGCTCCTTATTCAGTCCCCAAGAGCTCATATCAGAACATCCCCAGAAATAAATCCTCAGTCTCAACAGTCCTGCTTGGGAAGGTGAAGCTAAGAGTCTTCATCAAAAAAATGTATTTATTTGTCATATCTGGTTCAAAGCTTACAAACTTAAGCAAAGAATAATAGCAGCCATTGTCCTTGGATGCAATTTTTAGCCATGCTTGATCTCAGTGACTCAACAATATACATGGTATAAAAGAAATGAGCTGTTTCCAGATTGTAGGAGTAAAGTCACTCTCCCAGTACACCAGGAGAGCTGAGAATCTCTGCCTCTGAGATTTGGAATCCCATAGGACTGAACAGGACAAAAACTATGCCAGTGTCACACCAGAAGTTCTGCTGTGGAGCAGGACTTGAAACTTCCTAAAGTTTAGTAAAAAGGCTTCTGATCAACCAGAACTGTATTTATGGTTTTCCAAAGACATTCTGGATCGTCCTCTCCCATTTTTAGATCTCCTTTCAGTCCCATCATTAAGCATTTCCTCTGCTGCAGCTCGCATATTCTGCAAAGGAAAAGGGAGCTGAGAGACTGCAATAACTTCCTCCAGTTCCCCTACAGGTACTCAGTGGGGATGCTAAGACAGCAGAGACTAAGACCATCTGCATCAGCAGTTCCTCCCAATATGAATGCAACATCAAGATAAACATAGATAAGAGAAATCTGATGGGGAGTTGTGGTAAGAACTTAGGAAGGAGTGGGTTGATAGAGAAGGGACAGAATATACAAAGTCAGGGCAGGCTGTATGTGTGAGTGGAGATGAAGCTACGGTGTGTTATAGGTGTTCAAAAATCCTGTGTGAGACAGAAAGAAACAGGCAGGATGGTAGTGGTTATTTGGCGTGAATGAGTAAGTATGGAAGGAAGCCGTGCAAGTATGAAAGTCTTGTATTTTGGGATGCATCCCCAAACCTGCAAACGTGCAAGTTCTGCACATGCATATGAAAGGGATAGACAGGAGAGCAGCATGTGTGTGCAAGGACAACCCACTGGAGAGGCAACACCAGTGTGTGTGCAAAGTTAACTTTGAAGGCCAGCAATGTCTGCTGTGTACATGAGAAAGCGGATGGAGTAGGAAGCAGGAGTGCGTGTGTGAAGCTAGAGGAGCAATGGGAAAGAGGAACACAACACAGAAAAGGAAGTGACAGAGGGGAAGGAAAGATGAAGAATGTGGGGGAGGATGTACAGTCTATTGCACAGGCAAGAGAGAGAAGGTGGAGAGAAAGGAAAGGAACGAACAAGGGAAGCATTTGTCACACAGAAAATACACTTAATGAAAAACAGGCATGAAAAGACAGTGAAGAAGATTATCAGAGGCACATTAGGGTTGAGGAAAGAACAAAGGAAATGGTAAGAACAATTAGAAGAGAAAAACCAAGAAATATATTATTAATTAACAGAAAGCATAAATCTCCAGTAAAGAGATCTAAAGAAAAGGCTAGGGTGTAACACACACTGGGTAGAACCAGAAATTCCCTGCAGATCAGTGCTTTAATCTCCCCTCTCTTGACCTCTCAGTGCACGCCTCCTTAAGAACACGTTTGCACCTTCAGCTACTGCCTGTTGACCTCATCAAACCCTCAGCTCCAAGTATCGGCGCATGCAAAGCACGAGACCTGCTGAAGGCAAGCAAGGCACAGAAGAAACAGGCTCTTGAAAATGAACACAAAAAGGGTGAAAGTGGAACCTGAGGTGGTTGGAGTCAAGTGCTGCCCCAGCCAGCAGTGAGGTGGAGGTGACCTGTCAGCTGCTCTCCTTACCTTGGGTGCTCATGAGTGACCAGGTTGTCTTGCTGCAGCTGACCCAGGCTGAAGCTCTCTTTACGTCGCCTCCATGCAATAGTCAGTGTCTCCTCAGGAGCCTTGGAGAGATTATTTGTGCTCTGCAGCTGGTGAAAAGCAAAGAAACACAAGGAGCAAAACACCCCTTGGCCCCTAAAGCACCAAAGGTTTAGGGAGTATTGGGAATGCAGGAAGCCAGTGCATCGGCGTCGGAACTCGCAAAGAGCAACACAGAAAGTAAGAAAAAGTGTGTCAGAGGCTGGGAGGGGCAGAGAAAGAAAATGCAAAGATCTGACAGGAAACCAGACTATAAATCTGCTTAGGGTTTAAAAAAACACATCTCTGCTCCCCAGCGATAGAGCCTGTTTGCAAATGACTCTGCACGCAGGTGACAGCAGAGCTCTCAAGCACCACGGTAAGCAAATCAAGAGGCACCTTTGCCCCTTCCCCAGGCAGAGCAGAGGGCAGAGCTGGCAGCAGCACAAACGGCTGGCTCAGACATCACAAGTACGCTGCCTCCACTGCTTCGCTTCCAGTTCTCCAGACTTTCAGTGCATGCTTCCCTCAGGCAAAAGGGGACACGCTGAACGCCAGCCTCAGCCGTGCTGCGCCTCTCCAACCACAAAGCAACAGCCCATGCTTCGCAGGGCACATGCTGGCTCGAAAGCAGGCAGGACAGCAAATAGAAAGGACTGAAGGAAACAGAGTTTCAAGAATAATTCCAGGGAAAAGGAGTTCTGGGGTTTTCCAAGGTTTCAAAGGCTTTTCCAGAAAGCATTTATTTTGTTAATAGCTGCTTTTGCTAAAAAGGGAGTCAACAACGTTTACTTTAGGCAAACATTAGATTATTTTACAGTTGAATGATACTTTAAACAATGTATTTTCCAAAGGGAGTCTCTGCTGACATAAAGAAGCCGCATTATCTTCTGTTGCTTTAATGCTTGACTCCAGGCTTAAGACCACACATGCAAATCCAAACCAGATGGGCCTCGATGATAACATTTACCTGCTAGGCTGCAACTACATCTGGGCTGCAACTACATCCCTCCATAAGCAAGCCAGTGAGAGCAAGGTCAGTCAGATCTTTCCCTTACTGTTCTTCCCAGTCCTACAGGAGCAGGAGTCACCACCACGGCCAGAAACATCTTTCAGTGCTGTGGCCATCTTGCTCAGGGATCTTCAGCCTGTGTCACTTGCTTGATGTGCTGGTTCTTTTTCTGCCAATTTAACCTCCAGGGTCAAATTAAGGCCCTGCTGCTCCTCAGGCTTTACTCTTTGCACTGAGTAGATGCCCTCAAGTAAAGCCTCAGTGAAGTCAGCCATAGGACCTGAGTAGGGGAGAATCAGAGGAAAGACCCCTTGAAGGAAGAGTTACATGCATATAATAGGGATGCAAGTTTGCAAGGGTGACTCTATGTATGTATATATGCTGATACAGGCTGAGAATGTTGGGGTTGCTCAGCCTGGAGAAGGTTGCGTGGAGACCTCATAGCGGCCTTCCAGTATCTGAAGGGGGCCTATAGTGATGCTGAGGAGGGACACTATATTAGGTAGGGACTGTAGTGATAAGACAAGGGGTAACGGGTTCAAACTCAAACAGGGGAAGTTTAGATTGGATATGAGGAAGAAGTTCTTTACTGTGAGGGTGGTGAGGCACTGGAATGGGTTGCCCAGGGAAGTTGTGAATGCTCCATTCCTGGCAGTGTTCAAGGCCAGGTTGGACAGAGCCTTGGGTGGCATGGTTTAGTGGGAGGTGTCCCTGCCCACGGCAGGGGGTTTGGAACTGGATGATCTTAAGGTCCTTTCCAACCCTAACTATTCTATGATTCTATGATATGTGCATGGGTATGCTTTTATCTCACAAGGAAACTAACAGAAATAAAAGCAGAAGCCCTAAGGATAATAAAGGTAAGTGACCTACAATAGATAATCTAGGAATGTGGGAAGGGGAAAAATTATAGTAATGGAGTGAGAGAATGAGAAAGGAAAAAGTAGTTGTTAGAGAATAAAGGGAAACACAACGAATGGAAAGTGATGCAAAAGTACAGTGGAAAAACTATCAAAGGATACAGCAGTGTCAAAGACAAGAGAATGGAGGAAGTGAGATGCTAAAGTGAAAAGAAGAAATGTAAGGGAGAAATTACATGGCTCAAAGTGTCCATTACAATAACAGCCAAAAGCGTTCTTACCAAACTGACAACTTGAACACTGAAAATCATGAGCGAGCAGAACATATTCCAGAGAGCAGAACTCGTCAGGCACCTCTGCTTTAATTCTCCCTTATCGTTCCTCTAATTTCATGTGCTTGTACCTGGACTGGTGAGAGTTAAGTTTATCCATAAGGACAACAATGAAAGGGATTCAGTAGGGATTTTAGTTCTCTAAATCAAGAGCTCACATACTAAGGAAGGCAGGAATTTCTGTCTCCAACAGCAATGGTAGAACATGCTACAGCCCTCAGCTCCAGTGAGGGCTATATTGTCCAGTGCTACTCGCCTTGTGTAACTGTACCAAAATTCACTTTAGAGTGAACTTGGAGCTGCATATGACAAGGTGCAGGAAGCTTCCTGCTCTGAGCAGCCAAAGATCTATACAAGGGACAACTGCATGGGTGAGGTTCTGCAGTTTGTGGCTGGGTGAAAGCCAGCGATACTTTGGAGTGAAATAAGAATCGTGGCTCCAATGACTCCATCAAAACCAACACAAGTTATTTCTGCTGCTTTCACAGGGGAAGCTGATTTATGCATGCAACTAAAGAACCATTTTAAGCACAACCAGAGAAATTAACACTGCTGGCAGGAGGCTTTGTGGTTTCACTTCGATTTAAAACCTCACACATCTTCCACACACGGTTCCCAATCTGCAAGGAAAACCATGCTACAAGTTAAGCCAAAACTCACCAAACCTCATTAGAGCTTTTTTCCTTCTGTCCTTGATTTCTTCATCAAATAACATATCAGTGGACTATAAAACTGCCCTCCAGAGCCGAGCAAGGTGTTAGATATCTATTTGCTCCTGTTTCTGCTATTGATCTGCTTAATGCTGTAGACTACAAACAGCTTTCAGAAAGCGCAGTATCTGTCTTAAAGAAGATTCTACATTTCCCTTGGCCTAAAGTGACACCCCAAAAATGAAGCAATTACCCAGTGAAGCCCGGGCAGCTTTAAGGAACAGCTCACTGAAACTCAAAGGACCTAAAATTCCTCTAGTTGTAAAGGCTTTACTGGCAAACTGAGATTAGCTGAGCAGAATCCTCAATCACAAAGTGATCATCAATCACAAAGCCACATGTAACTGAGCATCAACTTTCTTTTTTAAGAATATACAATCTTAATCCCAGTTTTCAAACAGTTTCTCTCAAGCTATAAAAATGTTATGGCTGAACCAGGAGGTTTCCCAACCAACTGTGGGGTCTTAAGACCTTAGAATCACCGAATAGTTAGGGTTGGAAAGGATCTTAAGCTCATCCAGTTCCAACCCCCCTGCCATGGGCAGGGACACCTCACACTAAACCATGCCACCCAAGGCTCTGTCCAACCTGGCCTTGAACACCGCCAGCGATGGACCTTGCATGGTAAAGTCACATAGCTCTCAGACAGCAGCAACCGTGGAGACTTACACAAGAGGGTGAAAACTGGATGGACATCTAAAATGAGCGCTAGAAACATGATACTGAGAAAAAGCCCAGAAAGAGCTTTCCTAAGCAGTCTAGCTGAAACAAAGGATACGTGGGTGTTGGATTAAACTCTCTCTTGTTAGTTTTGACCTCTTTCTGCTTCTCAGGGAAGCAGGAAAAAAGGGGAAAAAAAGGAAAACCCTCCCTTTGTTTTTTTGGTCAAACTCCTGAATTGCCTCAAAGACAAACCTGTCTCTGCCAGCTATTTCTTTTCTTATAAGCAAAAGAAATCCACTGGACCTTTCAGTTTAGCTAGTTGCTAATGGTTAGGGAGCAATAATACATTTTGTTATGGCGTCTCAGTCTTCTTTCCTTAAACCTGGTACAAGAAACGATGTATTGCACCTCTGCCAGCAGAGGAACCTCACTCATTTCTCCTGGACATGGCAGGACACACCTGGAATGTTTGCTGTCTCCCTCTTTCAAAGGGACTTCAGAGAAGGAGAGCATATTTAGTTCCTTCCCACTGCTCTAATTCTGCATGACCTAAGCCCTGATGGTAAAGTGCATCTTCAGCCCTTTAATGGTGCTGTACCTTCCCTTCCTCCAGGTTTTTATTTTAGGATCCTTGCATAAAAAAAGCCAGCAAACTCTCAAGGTTATTCTGTCATTCTATTAGGGGGATCCAACGGTGCAGAAGACTCAGCATCTGATATTCCTCCACATCATTGCTCCCCTCCTAAGTATTTTGCTGACCGTGACTTTCATACAATAACACTGTTAGTGGGGTCTATAGGGAAAGCTGCTCTTTCTGCATGTCCCACAGGAATCATATGAAATTAATCCAATGGAAGGTTCTCCTTGTAGACCATGAATTCCAACAGAAAGCCTTTTTACAGAGTCTCTTCAGGAGGGCAGGCCATAACTCAGAAGTGAAGCTGCCAGACAGCTTTAAATAGGTGCAGACTGAAGAGCTGGAAAAAACCAACCAAAACTCTCCATTTGAAAGCAAAGAAACACTGAACTGTCCAGCACAATCTGCTGCTCCTTTTCTTCTATTGCCTTCTTCTCCCTTGAGAGCCATCCCAACTCACGAAGAGACTGCCCTTGACTCCTTATCAGTGTAACAGTCCTGAAAATCCCTGGATACCAGAAATGCATTTCACAAACTACTGATTTGAGAATGAATATATTGCACTTCTCCTGCGTGCCCGGGCACAGTAGCACCGTATATATTGTTAACACAACTCCTCCAACTCTTTAGAGGAAAGAAATAGAAGTACTAAATATTTTCCACATTTTACATATTTCATATTATCAGCCTTGCTCAACTATCCTTAGAGACCATCACTCTTACTTACAGATGCTCACACTTTATCATTTTTCTCTGGAGGTCTGACTTTCGGAACAGAAGCATTCCCTGTTCAATTTACCAGACTGTGCATAAACCCCTTGATCTTGGACAGTGACACACAGCAGGGTTTCTTTAACACCTTTGGGGGTAATGGTTTAAATCCAGTAGGAAAATGTTCTCATCTATAGGTTTATAATACACATTTAAACAGTGTTTCATTGCCTGAACTATGAAATAAGATGACAGCCAAACATATATCAGTAGGGAACAGGGAGCATAAAATTCTCTCTTTAATTTCAAAGTGTTGGGGTTTACATACGTTTTGCCCAAAAATGTACAGTCTCTGCCAAGTTTGACAGTGTTATGTGATTTATCTGCCTGTGTCAGCTGCTAGCATATTCACCTTCCTTCTTGTGGAACACTTAGGTTCAATTCCATTCCAGAAACTGGGCTCACAACCTACAGCACACTGGAGAGTGCCTTGCAAAACGACCAGCCCTTGACTGAAGCAAAAAATCAGAGAACCATAGCATCCCAGAATAGTTTGGTTTGCAAAGGACTTTGAGATCATCTAATTCCAACCCTTATGCCATGGGCTGGGACACCTCACACTAAACCATGCTACCCAAGGCTCTGTCCATCCTGGCCTTGAACGATGCGATGGAGCATTCATCACTTATTTGGGCAACCCATTCCAGGGCCTCAGCACCCTCACAGTCAAGAACTTCTTCCTTACATCTAACCTGAACTTGCCCTGTTTAAGTTTGAACCCATCACTCCTTGTCCTACCCACTAGAGTCCGAATGAAGAGTCCCTTCCCAGCGTCCTTGTAGACCCCCTTCAGATACTGGAAGCTGCTATGAGGTCTCCATGCAGCTTCTCTTCTCCAGGCTGAACAGCCCCAACTTTCTCAGTTGTCTTCATATAGCTCACCGAATCATAGAAGGGTTTGGGTTGGAAGGGACCCAGATCTATTCTGCCTCTCCTTAGGACAAAGGAAAGGAAGCTCCAGACTCTGTGATGCTCTTTCCAGAAAAGTCAGAATTAATTTAGTGATTACTCCAACCATTCTCTTTTCATTACACATACATCATTCATCAAAACTGGCTATGAGCCATAGCTCAGGTCCTTATGTTGCTCCTTATGCTCTTAATTACATGTCCTTAGGGCTTAAAATCCAAGGATCTTGAAACTTTCCAGACAAATGATTTAGTTTCACAACAACCAATTGGTTAAAATATTCATATCCATACTCAACAGATGATGAGATGAAGTATGAGGGAGATAAGAAAGGAATATTCATTCCCTTTAAAAGTGCCAAAATAGAGTTTCTTTCACATAGCTCAAATTTTTTATAATATCATCTGGACTACTTAAAAAACCCTGGCAAATGTTAAAAAATTGAGGCAAACACACACAACAACAGCTTTTGTTAAAAGAAAGGGGAACAGGAGGGAATCTAGTGACTGTTATTGCAAAACCCCACAGAGTTCAGATCATGGTCGCTGCAAAATACACTGAAAAAAACCCAATTTCAGTTTGACAACTTTCATTAAAAAATGCGAAATATATTAATCAGTCCCATACGTTATCTTTTGTTGTAAACACAAGGTCATCTTTCCCCAGTTTCATGACAGTGGCATTGTCAGGATGTATTCTGACTATTAGACTGTGAAGGATTTAACGCATCTGGAATGTGAAGGATATTCCATCAAATCTGATATGTAGTAGATGCAAGGAGTGGTGAGTTATTTAATCTTGCTTGTTTGGTTTAAACTGGAAGGTTTCTTCTTTATTTAGAGGTCAACATTCATTCTAATTAAGAATATATGCATATTTTTAATAGAGACAAATGCAAGCAACTGCAGAGGTTTAATGCCTTGTATTCTTCAACATCTTCTCCTTTTTTATTCTGTACAGCTCCTTTAAAAGATCAGGAGGAAAACTTGTGTCAAGAGCTTGGAGAAACAAATACACCTCAGAAAAAGTAATATTAAGGTTAATCAATAACACAAGTAATGCAATGTCTAAACTGGAAGTTATATATTAAGCCACATAGTTTGAATACTAAGGGACATCCTCTGTAGCTTAAATAGCCAGTGAAAGCAGCGCAGACCTGGTAGTTAAGGACTTTGTCATTGCACAGACATCCTCTGTGATTCACATAATGTAACAGCGCTTTACTCTCCTCATCCACGAAGAGGACCACAACATCTTTGTACTTGAAACTGTTATATAAATGAGATGTGTCAAAACCAGAATGTGAAAACCCATGGGAGCATAACATAAGTAAACATTAGAAAACCAAGAACTCCTATGTTGAGTGAAATCAAAGATCTCTCCCTGCCAGAGAACAGAAACCGTAATCTTCCCAAAGTTGCATGTTGAACCCATTCTTAAGGAAACACACCTCTTCTGCAAAGAAACTGTTGCAGGAGCACAAGCCGGAGCTGCTGCAGGAAGGTGTCTTACAGAGAAGACATGGATACGGTTCTGAAACTGGGCTTTTTGAAAGATGCCAGAACCAACTTGGGCTAAGTGAGTAATTAAAAGGGATTTAATGGGAGCAATGAGTGAAGTTATCAGAGACCAATACCACCATGTTGCGATGCCTTATTTCTCCTTATTGTTTTTTATTTAACTTGAACAAGATATAGCCAACACCACATACATGGGTCCTGCCAAACCAGCAAGGACCATTTTTGCAAGCAGAGGTTTCAGAGGCAGGCTATGAACACACAACGTGTTCCAAGCAAAACACAGGAATGCCTACTGAAGCAGGAGGAGTGTAGCACTGGAAAAGAGGGCAGAAACAGCAGAGAGTGGCGATTTCTGGAGTGGTGTTTAACATTTTGTTAGCCTCAACTGGTCAGCACGGCTTACAGCACAGCTCTGAGCTTATAAAAACCTTCATGTTATACTGCATCAGTATGTGTGATTTCTCTCTGACTTGTTGCATATAAATTGTGTTTTCACCTTTAGATGTATTTGTTCTTCCAAGCTCTCATGTGCATTTTCCTTTTAACTGTGTAGCACCCATGGGAAGGACACGAAGCATTCTTGTGGAAGAGTTCTTAAGATGCACATAGATAGTAGTCATATATCACTGAAGATTTTACGTATGTGAGATTAAACATAGCCATAAAACTATATGACTGCAATTTATTGATTCATAAATGAATACCTGGGTTTGAATTTTTAGTATCTCTCTTTGAAACAATGGTACTGATGTCTGGAAGTGATGCTTGCTCCCTGCATGACAACTCTGTGTTAGAGTATGAAATACATTCACACCTCTGTATAGGAATTCTGTCTCATTTCATTCTAACACTCATATACCCACACATATTACAGACCAGAAACATTATAATAAACAGTAACTCACTTGGCATTGAGTTCCTTCTGATGCACCTGATAGAACAGAATGCAGATACCACACATCAAAATAAGTAACAGAAATTAACTTAAGCATACATAGGCCAAGTCTAGGTTTTTGTAGGTTAAAATTCCCACGACTGCAATAATTGCTTAAATACATTACATTAATAGCTAATGATCAGTAACAAAACTAAAACCTGGTTTTATGAGACATAGCACTAATTACTTGGTTCAATGTGCAAATTACACAAAAATTATGTATAAAACACACAAGACCATTGCTGAGCTTACCGACCCCCATTCATTCACAGTATGCCTATGTTGTGTTTCGTATGTAAGAGGGAAAGGACATAGAGATGGACACACTCCCTTCCTATAAGAGTTTAATCTGAACAAAGTGTCTAAAATTTACAGCACTGCATAATGTTTTAGACTTTAGGAGTCTGAAAAGTTTTGGATAAAACAAAGAACTGATATTGTCTGTTTCTGAAAATACATCAAATCATGCACTTATCCTATTGTAGCTCATCAAAATAGGAAAACCTGGTCAGAAACTTTTAGGCTTAAACTTCCAGTGAGCAAAACCTGTGAATTTTAAGAAACTCGAGTGACTAAATGAGGCTTTCAGCGAGGAAAAGAAGTAATAATCCAAAGAGTACTGACAAAAAAAGGGAACTACCATTTTATATTAGGGTTTAGGGAATTGCATACTCCCCTTGCAACTATGGCATCAAATTCTTCTCCTTGCATGATGAAACAAACTATATTCTATATTCTATCCTAGATCTATTGAGCTCTTTCTCTACTCCAATATAATTGAGGAATCTAACTGATACTCACACGAATCCAGGAGATTTATCCACAATGAAATAGTCCGTACTCAAAATACACTGCCATGCAGCCTTTTACTAATTACATACCTGTTACAGAGCTGCCTTCCTTTCTTCTGAACAGAAGTCATGCATGCCTTATACCACACGTTGTTGCATTTCTCTGACCATGAAAAACGAATGTGTGTGTGTGAGTACATTTGCTTTCAACGTATTAGCAAAGAGGTGACTCAATGTGGGGTTTTTTTAGCATCATCCACTTAAACAATGAAAACTCCCTTTAGGAAGGGTCAGTAATGCACCCCTAGCTGTGCTAGCTTCCCAGGGAAAAAGCGTTAGAACAATACTATGGTTTGGGTCTTGAGAGACTAACAAAATGGAGATAAGTTGTCATAAAGGCTGAGAGCTGAAAACTGTCCAGCTTCTAGTGACACGTTAGGGAATTGGTTTCCTAGTAAGCACTCTCTGAAATCTTTGTCCTATTCTGTTCTTACACAGCCCGACTCTAGTGACTGCTAGATGTGAGATGATCATAAAATGTCTACAGGAAGAACTAAACCAGAATCTGATTTTCCTATGGCTTTTAGTTTAAGGAATTGCCTTTTTGTATAAATATTGATTCCAGCAATAGTGCATTCTTAAATTAAGTGCTATTTTTGCCAATATGGGAATGAATTCAAAAGTAAATAACAAGGAAAAAAGTGTGGGTGCCCAAGGCAAGTAAAAAGACCTGTTTTCATGCATGTGATTGGCAGATAGAGTGCAGCAGAGCTTGAGCACCTCAGGGTTCACTTGCAGGAAGCACAATGCTACAAGACAAACATGAAGTCTTCGCCTGGCTCTTTAACTATGTGCATGCAGGAGGAATGGGAAGGGTAAGAAGGAAGAAAACAAAAAGACTTGCATTCTTAGCAGGCTGGAATCCTTTGCACTTATGCTGTCTTCAGTTCCGCCTGCCAGAGACGTGGATTAGACAGACGGCAGAACGGTAAGCAGCTTTTACAACTGAAGCAAACTACAACACAAACCCTGTACAGGCATCAGCAAATGCCCTTTTGTGAGACCCCTGGAAAACAGTGGTTTAGTGTATGGCTGCATCTGAGTCCAGCTTTGTCCAGCAAGATATTCCTGGTCATCACTTTAATGTGCAACTGGACTTCCTGAACATTCATAACTTAGTTAAAATTCTTACCCCCAAGAGGATCCCCATAGACTTTTAGAAGTTCCATATTTACTTTCAAGCGCACTGTAGTCCAAGCAAAATTAACTTTGATAAATAATACCCTACTGTAACCTTGAGCACATAACAAATCTCTGTACAGAGTTAACCCAATACATGACAGTAACAGGCAGACAGATTGCCATTTTCTGGAATCAAACAGAAGATGAGGAAGAGGGTGGATAAACCTCCATCATAGGGGTGTAATCCCACTGAATTTATGTTTTAATACAGAAGGTCTATAGTTTCTGTTTCCACAGTCACATAGCCTATGTATGGAAACACAAAGGAACTAGGTAATATTAGTAAATAGGCAGGATTTGGAGACAAGAGGAGTAGCAAAGATGGGTCCATCAGTTTCATAAACTCCTTACAGAAACAAATGTATGAGCTGCTAGTAGCCAGCAAATGAAGATCTGCTGGCCTAAAGCTATAGCTCCCCATAGCTCTGTATAGATGAGGAAGTAAAATAACTAATGGAAAAGGAAGGGCAGTGAAATTGTCTTATAACTATTTCATACATACATCAACTGTTCTTGTCCAAAAACCATACAGGAGCCACTGGCCTAAGACCTGCGTGAGAACTACTCCAGCACTTAACGGCTTCATAGAGAACAGAGATCACAGCAAGAAAGGAAAGATCTAAATATGGAACCTGCAGGGAGTCAAGAAATCACACATGAGCATAGCACTTGAGATGATGAAAGTGAAAGGACAGAAGAGAAACCCAAACCTTGGGCACAGAGTGTTGGTGAAATGGGCTGCTGAGCAGGTGCCGAAGGATCAGTAATGGTGAAAGTAGAACTATGCAGACAACAGGGAAGATTCTGTACTGGTTTCTTGAAACAGGGACTAGTTTACATTGCAAAAGATAGTGAGAGCGTTCTGCTTTCAGCAAAAGCTAAGAAACATCTGCTACGAACAGTACTGCACGCTCCATGAGCCTTTCATCTGAGGTGCTCAACAGTTAGTATTTTCCCAAAGAGAAAAGCTCAGTAATACTGGCCTACACATGCAGGAAAAACCAGGATTTGATATTTTACAGAACAGATACAGATATTCTCATTACAGGCAAATAAGAAGTGCCTTGTAAGATACAGTGCAACTTGATCCTTTTTACATTAAAAATCAAGGTCCAGCCTTTTCCCCATACTGGAAGCCATTGTGGATGCCTTAGGTATAAGAAACAAAACAAGTAAATAAATAAAGGCCTAGTAAAGATGAATTAACAAGAAGGAAAAAGCGAGGAGAAAGAATCAGATGGTGCTATAATGCCTGCAGCAGAGGCTTTTGCTTTGCTGAGTCTAGACTAAACTGACAGCCCTGGCTGGAAGCTAAAACTCAAGCAATTCAGAGGAGTGGAGAAGGAGAGCTCACTTTTATTTCTGCTGAGTTGAAAAGTGTCACACTTCATTTTGCCTTTATCGTTGCTGGAGACCATTACTGCTCACCCCAGATTGGCTTCACCTGCCCTGGAGAAAGTAAATGACATCTGAGAATGCAGTAACTCTGTGGTTTATCGGCTCATTACACGGTACCCCTACAAAACCACTGCAGGCTTATTTGTAGCATTTTAGTTTTACATCACGCGGGTGAATCAGCGTGCCAGGGACGGCTACTTTTGTTTGTCTAAATCTCAACAGTTTTACAATAGGAACACAATGTCTGCTATGACAAGCCTAGAGGAAAGCATGGCTATAACAGGAGACCTTGCTGTCCTTGAAGAGAGGAGGAGTGATAGGGCCCTCAGGACCTGTGTACGTGGTACAGGCACTGGGCAGATCTTAGTTTTGGAATGACACACCCTTCTCAGAATATACATCCTTTTTAGTTGAATTCAGAATGCCTCCATATGCTGTGAAAGTAACACAGTAAGGAAGGATTCTCTCTGGCATGGCTCTGCAAGCAGAGAAAGGGGCACTACAAAGGCCAACTGTTTCTTTTTAATACAGAATTTAGACCAACCCACTGTGAGGTTTTTGAAGGGGGTGACAACCTGGGATACAACAGCACCCCTTGCTTTTCCTAATGAACATTCAGCATTCCTTTGGAAGAGAAAAGGAGGAAGAGGAGGCAGCACTCAGCTATGCTGCTGGCATGGTCAGAAGCAAAGGGTAATTAGTTCTGTCATGGTGCGAAAGAGAATAAGAGAAAGTAAGAATAAGCACTGACTGCAGGTTCAGTGACTGGATGATACCAGGGTTGTAAAGCCAGAGATTGTAGGATCAATGCATAAACACAACCTGCGGCTCTGCAGCTATCTGTAATTGAGGTAGCTGGCAACTGCACCTGAAAATAGTGCACTATTATAATTAAGGAAGAAGACTAAGGCAAAGTTAGCATTCTGGATCTCCATTCTGCAAAGTCTCCTGAAGGCTCTTACCCTCCTGTGAACAGTCCCACTGAAGCATTAGTGCATAAAATTAAGACCATCAATAACTCTGCGGGATCAACAATAAGGTTTGTATTTTATATCCCATGTTAATCCAGAAAAGCGGCTTCATGAGAAAGACATTGGAATAAAGTAGCCTGCAAAGCTTATTCCATAAATTCTAATATTCTAGAACCTAGGAAAGCTGCACTATTCATTAACATTTCTGGTCTTCCCCAAAGTCATCAGAGATTAGCATGATTACTGCAGCAAAGGGCTGCAGCTACTATTGAGAAGTGAACCATTTACATATGTATAAATCCAGACTAAATTTGATTGCCCTTGCATAGCACGTCCACGTTTATAGTGATATATCTGATATCATCAAGTGATAAAAAGAAGACACTAATTTCTATGCATTGTTTCCAATGCTGAATATATCAATAATGTGAAACAGCAAGGGAAAAGCAGGAGAGAGAGAAAAAAGGACATAGACTATAAACAGTGCAAATCCAGCATTTCATCCAATCCAGTGTAAGATATTTTACTTCTGCTTATTCCTTATGTATTTACTGTAGATTAAATTACTTTTGCCTTTTCCAAGATTTTTTTTCTCCTTCCCAACTGCCCTATTCTTTTTCTTGTTCCTGCTTATAAAACGGAATATTCCATTTCTTAGTTCCCATGCGAAATCTTATGAAAGAGATTTGGGGTTATTTAAGGTAACTTTGCCTCCGAAGTGTCTTTGTTTCCCAATGCTGACTTCAGAGAGCAGGCAATGATCTGAAGGTATGAAACCAGAAAACGTACACGTTAAACTTCTTACTCCTGTATATGGCCATCGCTTGTGGCATTTGCTATTTCTGTTTAGTCTTCCCCAACATCAGCAGCACAACTGTCTCAGCTGCCTTGGTATTACTTGCTTCTTTCTACTACCTACACATGCGACCCTGATTTATTCAGCCACTGAGTGTGCTTTATAGTTTGGGCTAGGAGGGCAAGCAGCATCTCTCCTTTTAGAAGCAAAAAACACTTGCATAATCCACACCATGAGCTCTTATCCGCACCTGATGTGCCAGTTGTCTTTAACAGTGTGAATGAAAAACAAAATGTCCAGATGACAAGGTCCGGGCATCAGTTGTTTCCATACCACAAGCACATTAAAGCAAACCTACCTTCCTTCCCCTCTCCTCCAGCGGTTGTTCCCCACTGTACCCAACTGGTGTGACAGCTGCACCACGGTCTGCTACTGCAAAGACTTCATTACTTTAACAAATTATGTTGCAGCACACTTACCAATGCACTGTGAAGGATTATAAATAATCAAAACTAAACCATTCATGTCAGAAATAAATGAACAAAGCCCACTTTGCAATGCAGCATCCCTGATTTCTTTTTATTGCATTCATTTAGAACATTTGTTAATTCACAAAACCCAGCACTCCACACAGAATGGGTCTCCAAAATGTCAGTGAATCCTTGTGAGGATATGGCTTTTCTTTAGGGTCATAAAGGAAGAGATCACTGGGTCAATGAAAACCATAGAGAATGCAGAAAATTAACAACCATGCTGCTGGCTTTCACATCCTGTGCTTTCCAAGTGCATGCTATTCTGAACGTCTCCAAGAACCTTATCTGCATTTTGCATTTGCATACGGGTACAAAATATGCAGAATCACACTTCAGTTAAAAATAATTTAAGACACAGCTATGGCTAATACCTACACCTTGAGAGACTGATATTATCTTGGCTGCTCCCTGACTTCCAGGGAGCTGCTTTGTGAGCATCATAATTAATATTACTTCTTACTGAAGTTTCAGTTTCATGAGGCGAGGATCTCTTTCGGTGGTCTGGGTTATGGTAGTGGCGATCAGACATTCTTCCCTTAATGCTGTGCTATTGTCATTGTATCACTGATACCTTTCACAAGAGATATAGGAGAGGATAAAGCAGCGTATCACCTCAGAAGTACTGCTACAGATACAGAGCCATACTGTCAAAACCCCTACTTTTTTGCTTCACTTCATTTTTAACCATCTGGACGGAAGCACATGCAAACCTACAGCCAAATTCCCACATTAAACACTGAAACATTTCCTCAGAATTAATAAAATCGTGAGTTTAAAAACTCCAAAGCTATCTTAGAACAAATATACCCGCTCCTGTGGCAAAATAGAATCCTGGAGGAACCTCGAACCCTTCCAACTCCATTCATTTCATCATAAACCCAGGTTTCTCCTTACAGCTCTGTCCCTGACAAGCAATGACTCCTGTAGCAGAAAGAGCTCATTGGGTTTTCTTTACTGGAAGAATGCCCCAAAAGTTGGAAAGCACAAATCTATGGGAGAACCATGAGAAAGCAGAATGCTTATCTCTAAGTGCCTTTTCTTCTTATTCCACCAAAAAATTCCACCCTCTATGCATGTATGCATAGTACCATGACTAAATTTATTCATAGTATTCCAATATTAATTATCCCACAAAATTCTGCAGCTACTGCAGAGTTACCTTTTATAACATTTCACAGGTTTATTGATCGCGTGTCAATATTTTAATCACAGTTTCACAGATGGAATGTTTTAAATCTCTTCTGAGGTTTCTATGAGCTTCTCTGGGCTATTTTTTCTGGCCATTAAAAAAGGAAACATTCTTAGAAGTTTAAATGGATGTGAGCGGGTAAGAAAGCAAAGGCTTCGCTTCTGTTCTGTTTCATTCTAAACAACTCTTTTCCACTCCTATGCTTTTCACAACACAAAGTGGAGAGTTCTGTAGACCCAAGTCACTGGTGGTAGTTCCCCTACTCATGAAGCTGTAGTATACACTTACCTGCATTCCAAGTGCACCACAAAAATAAGTGGATTTAATCTTCCTACCTCATCACAGCAAAAGCACCTATAAGAATGAACAGGATGCAAAATTAGGTAGCATACCCTTTAATTCTGAGAACTACTTGCTACCATGCATGATGTTACCCAGTACAATTAGCTCCTTGATATCTGGGCATATTACTAATTGCAAGGGCACTGCTCCCCAGAGTAGGTATTTGCACATGGAGACTACAATCTGCCAAGTGTACTCAACCCTCCATAAAAAGGACTTGGGGAAAAAATTATTCCTTGCAGAATGAGTACAAATGTACTCCGTAGTAAGTGGGGCTTTTCTGCTATGCAATGGGGGGCTTTCTGCAAGAAGATCTAAAGCTGTATTTGATGAGTTAGAGATGAGTAAGGTGCAAAAGGGCATGTAGCCATAGGACAAGGGGGTATGGCCTTAAACTGAAAGAAGGTAGATTTAGATTAGACATTAGGAATTCTTCACTAAGATGCTGAGGCGCTGGCACAGGGTGCCCAGAGAAGCAGTGGCTGCCCCATCCCTGGCAGTGTTCAAGGCCAGGTTGGATGGGGCTTAGAGCAGCCTGCTCTAGTGGAAGGTGTTCCTGCCCACGGCAAGGGGGGTCGAACTAGGTGAGCTTTAAGGTCCCTTCCAACCTAAACCAGTCTGGGATTCTATGAAGATGCAAGGAAACTGAAGGAAACAGTCTGCTTTAATTCACAGAGAGAAAGTTCCGCAGAGCCACTACTGTCAAAATCCTAATGGAAGAACAGCTGAGCTCTCCCTCGGCAAAAAATGCCTGTGTCCACACCTCCACAGACAGGGCTGGTTACCTGAAATGAATTTCCCTTGTGTTCAATAGGATAGGAGCATGCATTTAATGAACATGGATTCTGGCTTCTCCCTTTAGGTACTACGCTCAAGATCCGAACTTATGCGCATAATTATTGTTCTACTCCAATCATCTTTATGCATGAACTGGATTTATGTTATTTTTCTAAGCCATTATTTAATACAATAGGCAGTGCAGAAACTAAGAAGCTAACGCAATCACTTCTGCTGCGTACTGCATGTTTATCTGGCTGAAAATGTCAGAATGCATGAAATATACCCAAAGTGTCACCAGGGCTGTTTGGTATGCACAAAAAGCACTGGAGAAGGTACTGTGTTTAAAGTAAAAAGAAATTACTCCAAATTACATTTCTCCTACTGCACCTAAATACTCAAGAGTTAGGTTTAGAAACCTGCCTGACTGACTTCTGGATATCTACAAGTAATGCAAATCAAATGATTAACAGGACTCAGATCCAGGCTGAGATGTAAGCACAACCTGAGCAAGCTTGTTACACCTCAGCTTTTAAACGCATTTGACCAGCTAAGGTGCCTTCAAGTTGTCACCAGAGAAACAGCTCTGATGCCTATTCAGAGTATATGCTGCAAAGACTGAAATCTTCCCAAAGGACCTGTGCATCAACAAACGCTACTCAGTTTTAACCCTGAATGCTTTTATGCGTGGTATCACTTTCTACTTCATGTGTAATCTTTATCAGAGGGAAGCAGCTACAGAAGGATCTGTGGTCATTTGCATAGTGTAAATATTTCATACACACAAACTTTGTCAGAGACCACTTCAGTTTTGATCTTAGGGAAACACAATTATGTTGTTATCATAGTTAAATGATGCAACAATATTTGAACCAGTAACAAATAAAGCTGAATATGTGACTCTTCCACCAGAGAATCAACCCTGCCAGCAGACAGGCAGAGTCAATCCATGGATGTGTGTCACACCAGGGCTTACCCCTTTAAGTACAGCTCAAAAGCCTTTGCTAGCAAAGGCAGGGGCTGAAGGGGAGAGCTCCATAAGTATTAACAAGAGCAAGTGGAGCTGGAGGACTGGCTGCCCAGGACTAGGCTGGGAAGCAGAAGACACTGACTGTTGAGCTGCACTGAGACTTTAGTCTGGTTTATTTATTCAAGAATGCCTTAGCTACTAAAGCAACAGGCAGCAGTGTATTAACACAATCACCTTAATGATGACAACTCTTCATTATTGAAGAAACACTACTTAAATCACCCCCTTTTTCTATGAAAACATGAACAGAAATCCCCAATAAGTAATCTGCATTTCACAAATGATAGTGGCCTAGGTCTGCTGCTGCTGCTGCAAGAATAGCTTCCTTCAGGGCAACGGGCTCTTAACAACCATCAATTTACAGCAGATGAACATTTATCTGATTTTTTTATTTTATTGTATTGTATTTCTGTAATGGTGCTTGAAATTAACACTTTTACTCTGTTTTTCACTCTTTTTTTGACCATTAATATAGTAAATTATACCAGCAAAATGAGTCCAACAGTTTCATCTGTGTCCTAAAATCCTATTAACTTTAAGTGTCTGAGTAGAGACCATCTAGCAGTTTGAGGTTGACTGTCTTATTTCTAAGGTCATATTTGGGCCTCTTAACCCAAACCAAACAGACTTCAACTCAAATATTCACCAGAAGAATCCTATCAGATTGAAAGCATCAAGTGAAAGAAGAATAAAGAGCCTAGACACATGGTTACCTCATCAAAGCTGAAATAATCTCTATGTAGTCAAAGTGTTTCAGTGACATCCACAGACTATCTTCCTGTGAGGTTCCTATTGTATTCTTCAGGTTTTAAAGAAACCCATAAATTGAGGTATTCAGCAAGCTGCCAGATAGAATTTATCTTGCTTTAATTTACTAGAACATGTCTTCTCTATATCGCTGTTCTAATTTTAACAAAGAGGTTTTTAAACTGGTAAAACTAACTGTATATTTAATTTATTTCACCCAGTAAAGAATCCTTGAGAAAAATCAATTTCCATTTACAAAGGTATCCCAGCAGGCTGGATGTCCCAGTACTGCAGTATTGTACTTCTTTACATCCGGGTTTGTGCGACATATGGTATCATTTCTTCTCCATGATTCTATTGCTTTTAGAAAACTGTGTTAAAACATCATTATAAATGTAACCGAAAACTGACAAAAGCTGTGAAAATCAAAGTGAGTGCTGATCACTGGCAGTTTTGGTTGTACACCTGATGATTGACGCATTAATTCTAATATTACCAAGCAAAATACTTTGTATACTTCATCCTCACAGCTACTGAGGTCTTACCAATAGCACTATTTCTAATCTGCTTAGGCACAAAGTAGTTCTATACTGCTGCTTTTGTGTATAATCAGAAATCCCACAAAAAAAGTATTTTTTCCCTATTTATAATTAATTTCTTAATCAAATGACACTATTTAATTGTCTGTAGCGGGCATCATAACGCTGAACCAGTGACAGATTCAGAATCTGCTTTGCAATGTATGGGGTCTCAAAACGTGCACTTTATCCTCAGAAGGAGCTGGGAATTAACATTTCCAACCCCTTTATTCTAATGCTATGGTATAGACTGAACATAAGATGGTGCGACTTGTGTCATGCACACGGGAAGACTTGTAAAGCTCACATTGGGTTCACCTGCTCACAGGCTATGCAACTGCTGAAACCATTTCTTAGAACCACACTTACTTAGGTCCCAGGACATTAACACATTCAAATAGCAGCAGTTATTCTAGTCCACAACTGGATGAGCAGTTCCCCTCTGAGGTGATGTACTCAAAAAATACAAGGCTCTATCTCACCCTCCCCTACCTGAAGTCCACTTTCCCATGCTTGATTTAAGGACTGTGATTTTGTGTTTGGTTTTTTTCCCTTTTGATTGTAAGCAAGGAGCCATTACAATCATTCATAGCTGCCGTTCTTCTCAAAGCATATGTTTGAATCTACAGACACCAAACAATTCAACTCTAAGTATTCTTCGTATTGTTTTCACAGGAATTTAATTCAGTTTCAGGTTGGGCCTTAATTTCACTTCCAATGTTACACTAAGTATGAAAGTATAAAATAATGTGTGTGCATGTACACACACACATAATGAAAGGTGCTGTGAGTTACAGGGTCCTAATTCCACTGGGCTTGTGAGGACAACATAAACTATGGGAGAAGGGATGCAGTGTTGATTACAAAATGAACACTGGATCCCTTCTCTTGTTAACTGGGTAATAAACAGAACCCAAAGCATAAATTACAGCTCTGATTCAAACCTGACCTGCTCTGGATTTCAGATAAAGAACTGGTACAGTTGCTGTCCAGTTGCCAATATTCTACTGCAACTCTTTGCTTCCTCAATAGTATATCCTAGGCATACCCAAGTCTTGCCTTTTACTAATCCTGGGTTCTCTTCAAATGTTTCTGGGGAGTTTTGATATTCCTGTATATTACATTTTACAATCAATGAGTACAACTCCAGGATGAATGGTGATACAGGTGTGTAATGACATACCCAGGAATTATGAGGGCTTTTTCTGGAACTGTAATGTGCACCACATTGCAATGAATAATGCTCCATTGCCCCAGCTAGCACAAGAAAGGGCTGTAAAACTAATCACCTCATAGCACAAGAATGACACAGCTGAGGTTGCCTTTGCATCCTTGATTCATGTGAAGGTGTGTATTGCCCCTCATCCACTGTAGCACAGATTTCAAAGGCAACAAAGGAACCAGATGCTCCAGTCTTACTGAAGTTCTGAATATAGCTCTGTGGCTGGTTTAGAAACTGTTGAAAAGTATCATTTACTGTATTTAATTATACAATCCTTTTGTTTTACTTAAGAATAGATGGTTCTTACTAAAGTAATGTCTGAGCAAATGTAATCAAGTTCTTAAATTTGAGTATATCCTTAAATCCCATTTCCTTTAGTAGGAATGTAATGAATCTCTGATCTGATGAGGCCGGATGTTTACTATAAAATAATATCTGAAAGCAGAAGAGAAGAACATCTTACATCTAAATACTTTCCTTTCCTGACCTCACGAAAGAGTTCTCCAGCAAGAGGACTCAGAAGTGGAAAGAAGAGGAAGACAAAACCTTCTGTTTCTTAAGAACACACATAATGACCGAAGGCAAAAAGAATTAAGATTTCCAAATGTGGGAGTAAAATTTTCTCTTAGTTATACACAAAATTAGCATGTATATTGCACAACAGAAATGCCTATGCTCAGTGGAAGTCGTTACTTTTCATTTGCTAAAGCAAAGCGTTTGAAATTTCGAAAAGAAAACCCCAGGTAAGACAGCAACAGCAACCATTCCAATCCATGGATAATAACCTCCCCATGTGACAGGAGGCATTCAACTTTTATAACCTGGATCTATGTCAGACTGTGATCAGAAAATAGAAGGCAATTTGTTCCTAACACTCCTTTGTGGTACATTTTTTATAAGGTTTTAACCTCCAGCAACTCCAGGATTTGAAAGGAGGAGGTACCTCTCTTATACTATGTCCCTACATCCCACATCAGACAAAGAGTAAATTCCAGCAAGCCATTAAATATGTGTAAATCAATAAAATACAAGCAAACAAAAATAAATCCCAGAGGCCATACACAGAAGATCAGAATTTCCAAGCACTTGTCTGATTTATAGACTCTTGCCTAATTCTGAACCCAAGCCTGCTACCAGCCCTCAAGCCGTGCACAAGGAATGCCACACAGCCAGCAGTCTTTATCCTTACCTTCATCACCATTTCCCCACTGCCACTTCAACACAATGCAGAAAAAGCAACAACTGTTCTGCTATTGGATATAACTACAGGCATTTCGTTCATTATTTGAATATTAAATACTTGATTGCTGCACAGACATTTGTTGTTACAAATGCAACTGTCATCTTTATGTACCACTCTTTAATAAGCTACTGTTAAAATTGCCTGAAGATGCACAACACGTACAGCTGCAGCACATAAAATACAAACCATACAGAGACATGTACGTGTGTACACAGGAACAAATAGCAAAGAAAAAAGCACTTTTGTAACTTGTCCTATTCAAAGACTGCGTTGCAACGCAGGACAAGATGATGCTCTACTAGTACCACGAAGACCTGCCCAATGGTTCAGTAGCTCAGCTACACACAAGACATTTGAGGCCAGGCTGGATGAGCAACCTGATCGAGTTGAAGATGTCCCTGCTCAGTGCAGGGGGTTTGGACTAGATGACATAGTTGAAGATCCCTTCCAAGCCAAACTATTCTATGATTCTACAAGCAACACTATGACAAGAAGCAATACCACCAGGAGGAACTGTTGCATCTAAGTACTGCAAGTTGAAATGAGCATGCAGACTAGGAGTGGCACAAGGCTGATTTCTGCCAAAGATAGCATAAGAGTATGGTTCTCCTCTACAGATCTCTTTGAAGAATTATGAGAGGTTCAGACTTCTTGTGAGCAGTCACTGAGCTTTGAAAACAAGTATTTTTGTAACATGTTGGTGGTGATAGCATCTGCAGAACAATGCCACGGCATATGCCACAGAAACACATCACTAAAATAAAGCCTCCTTCTTTCCATGCTGAAAAAGCCCCTAAGTGAGACACCAATATTTCATATTTAGAGATGCCTATGTTGAAATCAGGCAGCTCTTAACCCTGAATCCTGTGCAGGCAGCTCCTGCTTTTCCTGCACTGTTGCAGAGCTGCTGCAGTGTTCGTGCTGCAATTCATCTGTACAGCTGCCTGTGCCCAGACGCTTTGCACACAGATGGAGTGCTGAGGGGATTTCACCTCTTAGGAAGGGCAGGCAGAATTAATCCTTCCTCTCAGTCCGCTGATTGTGGAACACTTACATCAGAAACAGAGTTGGTTCTGTCCGCGTAACATCCTTCATCACAGTATCCACTAAAACATCCTTTGGCAGACCTCAAAAAAGAAAAGGCTGTCACATTGCTTTTGGCACTGAGGTACCTTCATGCTACCAGAGAATTTCTCAGGGGGGTGATCAAAATAATTAGCACATTATTAAGTAATGAAGCTCATCTAGCATAAATCTCTCACTCTACTATCCAAGTCTCTTATATTCTTATAGGAAGAAACCAAACCTCACATTCTGAGCTGTGCTGTCCTGTACCGAACCAGAAGCCGGCACTTGGCAACGATGGCTGCTCCCACTGGAAAGCTGCTTTTCTGTGGCTAGACCATTCAGCATGTTTTTAGCATATGGGCTGTTGAGTTCATAACAAATTAGGTGTCCTACTGGCCACATGCAGGGAGAAAGGCCCACAGAAAAAGTTTGGGAGGTAAAGGTGCAGAACTGTAAGGAGGCATTTAATTAAAATGCAAGGGGTGGGGAAGGGCAAGAGCTCATTACGTGAACTTCTCTCCTGCTGTCATCCCAGGTTGTGTAAATATTAGCTATGTGATCTGGAATAATGGCACCATTGTCTGAGAGGATGACAAGTGACAACCAAGAACTGGGTCAGGATCAATCACAATTTGCATACCAATTAGTTGATGTTCTTTCTTTTCTCGTATAAACAGAGGAAAAGGTGACATTTCTCACTTTTAGAACAAAAATCTCCCAATGTCTTTCACACAATGGCTTATGGCGTATTTTTAGAAAATGCCTTCAGTCTTCAGGAGCTCTGCTAAAACTTCCTAATCATTATTTGAACCTCATCTAATTCCCAGCTTCATCAGCGCTGCTAACGCACCTTGAGCAGTACTGCTCACTTTCCAGTAAATCAGCATGCTCAGCAATACGTTTCTCTGGCTCTGGAGCACTTGCTCCTATTTTGTCCTAAAGTGCTTCTTCTTAACTCATATCTTTCAATATATTTTGGGAAGGATATTTATAGCTTTCCTCTCATCAAAGCCATGGGGCCTCTGTCAACACACCAAAATCCAAACGCGTGGCACCCCTGCAGATTCCCTCTTTGGTCATCATTAAACCAGAGTCTGAATTTTACCCTGTTTCTGTGCACGGCAGATTTATGATAGAAATTACAGGAATCATCCATCTCTCTCAAGTTTACAGTACACTTCACTGCTGGACCGTTACCTCTTCAAGAGGCTACTTGCAGTAAGGAAACGGAGCAGCTAGATGGAAACTGTTATCATTTGGGCACTGCTCTTGTCCTTATTGACCCTTACCTTAGTTCAGCCACTACCCCACTGGGTACAATAACACTACTTACACTTAATGAGGGCAGAAGCATCAGAGAGATTACGAAAGGTGCACTAGTAAAACCATCACTTCCTAGGCTTATTTCTTCAAGTATTTTAATATTTCAAAGAATTCCTTCTAAATGTTTCAACAGCTTTAAATTAGTAGCTATAACCTGATCACAAATTAAAAGGCTTCCCTCACCAATGGAAAGCAATGCCAAGATATTTGTATACTTACTGTCTGTTTACACTCAGCATCAAGATATTCCCTGGAAACTGATTCTTATTGCCAAAAGAATCTGAAAGCATAACACACCTTCCATGCTAACTAATCATGTATTACACCTTCCTCAAACAACCGCAACACCCCTCATTGCTTGTCATGCACAGCCACCCAAACCCATGAAATTTTAAAAAGCAAATACATGTTCCAAAGTCCATACATGCAGAGCACCTAATTCTCACATCAGAATGCAGATACGTGAGAACGTGTGTGCAATCATATCCAAAAGGAATTTCAGATGCTGTAAACCTGTAAATGAAGAGCTGTGGCCAAATGGAGGAATGCCACTACCTCAAACTTCTCTTTCCAGACAAAATGGAAAGTCAGAATTATACCCATGCATGTATGCTAAGACTAATATATGTATATATTTGATTTATTGTTATCTTTTTAATACAGTAGCACTACAAGTCACATCTGGGTATGACCTCATTGCACTGGACACTGTATGGTCATATAATACAAAATAACTGCTTAAAACTAAGCCCAAGGAAAGCTAAAGTGATTCTGGCATGGTGGGGGGATAATGTTGGTCCTTCAGATGTCATTTTTGCATCTCATTCTATTATTAATGAAAACTGGAAACAAATTCCTACTGGAGCAAAGTATTACAATCCAAAAGATGTAAGATTCCATGAAGATGTCATCCCAGAACTCTACTCTCCTACTTGTGCTGCACTGCTTAGAGAATATCCATATGCCAGGGAAATCCAAGGCGTGAGTCCAAGGGTTCAGAGCAGTTCTCCAGTAGCTTTACTTTGGCTGCCTTAAGGTTGGGTTACACAAACTGTCCATATGCACATTCTTTGTCTAAATTGAATAACAAATAATGACACTTATTTTACTCACAATTAGTGCTTCATAGGACAGCTATATCCCACTGGAATACAGAAACTGTCAAGTCAATTGAAGGAAGCTTGTGAAAACAGGAAACATTTAACATGAGTTTCATCTCTGGAAATCATTAACAATTGGGATGGGATTGGCCAAGAGGTTTCACAGATGTCAGTAAAACACTGGTCTGTATTAATTTCTCTGTTTCTTTACCTCCGAAATTGTCCTACACAAATTGCACAAACTTTAGAATTACGACATCCTCTATAACAGCCCTACCTAATCCCAAATTCTTGAGTGGGCTGAGGGTGCACAAGGAGCTGGGAGAGACACAGTCAGGCCAGCTGCCTCCAACTGGCCCAAGGGATATTCCATACCACACAATGACATGCTCAGCACATAATGCTGGGGGAAGAAGGAGGAATGAGGGTCAGTCGGTATGATGGTATTTGTCTTCCAAAGTCACCATTACCCATGTCCCATGTACCATCGCCCTGCTGTCCTGGAGGTGGCTGAACACCTGCCTTACCATAGGAAGTGCTGAATGGATTCCCAGCACATGCAGCTTTTGCTTTACCTGTTAAACTGTCTTTATCTCAACCTGTGTTTTCTCACTTTTACTCTTCCAATATTCTCCCCATCCCACCGGGGGAATAAGTGAGAGGCTGCATGGGGCTGAGTTGCTGACTGGGGTTAAAACACAACAACCTAAGAATTCAACTAACACAGTAAAGAAATCCATACAAGTAGCATAAGGCTCCCGGAGACATCACTTTGCTAATGCCCTAAAGATACAGAAAGCTCACTGGTTTCCAGTTGACAGAATATTTACAGGGCCTCATGCCCAAATGTCATCTCATTGCATTATTCCTGCTTCATTCCCTATAAATTAAAAGATGTGTCATTAAGCAGTTGCACATTGGCTTCCACGTACCATTTCATGGCACGCCCTGCCAAACCCATAGCCCAAGTGTGCCACCTAATGGCTCTGGAGTCAAGAATGCATTTATACTGCTATTTAACAAACAAAATGTGAAGTATAGCTTCATTTACTGAGGTGGTTTAGTATTATTTTTCTGAAGGACCTCTCCAATATATTTTACTAATAATTCTGAAGGTCTGATGAAATAATTTCTTTAAGGCACTTTAGAATTTTTAGATTAGCAAACACTTGAATGTGACTGTGAGGTTAAAGAGTTCTGTGTAGTTTTAACCTCACAGGTAAAACCTCATAGGTTACAAGCTGCCCAAAAAACTTTAATATCCTGGTTGTCTGCAAGCCTCACTGCTAAATGACTGCAATTTCAAATGAAGGTGTGGTGAATGGCAGCAATAGATCCATCCTGCTAAATGAATGTCTTATTTCTTTTATCTGTTCAAGTACTTACACAGGGCAACCTCAATTTAGTTGATATCATCTGCTTAACAATGCAGTTCTATAGTCAAGATTGGTGTGTGCCTTTAGAGTAGCAGGGAAAAAAAAGCCATGCATAGAAGGGTTGTGGAATAACATTTACCCTGTTGTTCCATGTGAACACAAAGGAAATACAAATACATTATAAAAGAAACATCACAGTAGCATGTACTAGTGAATTCAGTTCTCAAGCAGGGGTTTTTAAAATACTAGCCACCGAAAAATAGTGTCAAGGAATAAAAAGGATAAATACAGATACAATTATTTTATATAACATTTAATATTGGGACACATGGCTACTTTATAATCATTTACCAAAATGAGCATTACAAATGTGTGCCAGGGTTATAGGTTAAGGAAATGAGTTACTCATTTGGTTACATACTCAGAAACTGAAAGCTAGGAAGGAGGGTTTGGGATTTACATTTACATTGCAATTTAGAGCAGCTTACTGAGAACTCCTGTTTTCTATCACTTGGAAAGAAGATTCAGAAGATACTTATATTTGAATGGGATTTATGATTTATTATAAACATGGTGTGCCAGCAAGATGAACAAGGTATAGACAACACTCCTTGACATCCAGGGGTTTTTCACATGTACTCAATGTTTCCTTTTCATTATTACTAACCAAGTAAAATCTAAATCTAAATCTTGTCAGAAACAAAACTTCATGGCAAGATGGCATTGATATTATTTATGTTGAAGTAAGTTGCCATAGTTCCTCTTTTCTTTCCAAACACACCGTAATTCTGTACCTTTCTTTCCAAGATCTACTTCTTCATCCTGCATACTTCAGGCAGGATGAATCATTTGATTCTGATAAATTCATCCACACCACAAAATTGCTTTCTCTTTATCTAATGTTAACAGTAGTAACAGAACAATTATCTCTGTTTTATGGAGCTATAACATTCCAGAATGTCCCCATGACACATAACTATGGTGCTTCAGGAGGAACAATTACTGGAGAAGTGTCATGTCTATATCAGTGACACAAGCAGAGCAGTAAGAAAATGCTTATGCACACCGTGCTCCCAGCAGACTACTACGAGCTGAGATGCAATGGAACTTCATACATCAGCAAGTGCAATTCTAAGACCAAATGTTCAAATCCTATGCACTCCAACACATGCATTATACGTTGTATATATGTCAGTGCATACACGTTAATGTAAAGTCAAGTGCATGCTTTGAAATTCTTGTGGGTGAGCTGGAAACCACTCTAGATATAACAACATCCACCTATTTAGAAGGGTGAATAAGATGGTTGGATTGCAGATACAATGACCTTGCTTTGTTTATTCTGAAGTTCTAGAAAGCGATTATACTGTTACAATTTGATAAGAGATTTCAGGAAGCTTGAGCCTTGAAATGAGCAAAGAAAATGGTATTTTATTTATGGGGGATTTAGAAACTGCACAGCCCACAGCTTAATTTATGCAGTGGTCACCTAATCAGACCCCTGATTAAAGCTGCCTCTTCACTTAGCAGCTGGTAAGCTATGCCAGCCATACAGAGATTCCAGATTCCAGTGGAAAGGACTATTACAAGAATGCATATGGAAAAAGATCAAAACAATGATTTTAGGATGCATTTTTATCTCTTAGTCCAAGCATGCTATTTCTGAAGTAACCTCTTACCAAATGTTCAAGCAAACATGGAAGTCTAATCCGCCCCTGTGAAGGAAGTTGCTCTATACTATGGGATGATTTCCACTCCAGAAACCTTATGGGAGTTGCCTACGCTGTACAGAACTGAACATGCTCATCAAAGTGAAAAGCAGGCATTGTGAAAATGAGAGATGATCACACATACTTTTTTCCCCTCTAAGAAAAGGGTTGAAGATATTTCTCCATCAAGGCATACTTTTTCAGTTCAACCACAGAATTCTCAATTTGCTCTCACAGTAGGAGACGGAAGAATGTGCGACAGAAAAGATTTCTGTCTCTTTTCCTACAAACTCTTAATTTCTTTTACCGTAATGATCAAGCAGGTATGACACTCTCCATACTGCCTAAGCCAACAGGAGTAGAAGAATGAGGCAAGAATGAGCCGAGTCACTGCAGACAACAGAACTAAGTAGCTCATGTGTTGCTTTTTTACCTCTTTTCCTCAATTCTCCATATTTATGCTTAGACAATCCTATATAAAGCCACCTAACCCTGAGCTGCAAGGTTCCTTCCATCTCAGATTTCCTTTCTCCGACAGGCTGACACATAGAGAGAATATTGTTTGTCTTACTCTTTCTTTTAGAGTTCCTTCTGGAATGGGTTGCCCAGGGAAGTTGTGAATGCTCTATCACTGGTGGGAGTGTTCAAGGCCGGGCTGGAGAGAGCCTTGGGTGGCATGGGTTAGTGGGAGGTGTCCCTGTCCATGGCAAGGGTGTTGGAACTGGATGATCCTGAGGTCCTTTCCAACCCGAACTATTCTATGAGTCTATGTTATCTCACAATTTGTCATCTCAGCACTGCCAGTAGAACAGCAGAAGGAAAATAAAGAAAAAACCCAGGAAGAGTTAAGGAAGTCAGGGCCAAGGCATTCTGGAGAACTGAACTTTAAAAATGACATGGTTCAATGTACAGCTCTTGTCACAACTGAGGCTGTTCTACAGCTGCCTACATTAAGACTGAAATGGCTGCAGTTCATGGAGATATAATAATACCTGCTTTATCATGAAAAGCAGAACAAGACACCCCTCCTTCCCATCCCATCCTTCATTTGCTGTATTGTGAAATGTGTATATTTTGTTAACAAATGGAAGAAAGGTTTATTCCATCTCCTTACAACCAACATTGGCCAAAGGACTTAGTTTTAAGTGGAAAGTTATTTCCACTGCAGGTACCCACAATGAGCCAAGAAGGAATAAGTTGATGTTTGCAGACACAAACTCTCCCACTCTTATTTGGAGATAAACTTCCTTAATGTAGGGCCCTCATAAAGTGTGCATATATCTTAAGACTGCAATTGTGTATAAATATTTAAATTACATCAGTGGCAGCTTTCTCTATAGGAAAACTTGCAAGGAAAAGAAAAAAAAACACATGTTTTTACTGAATGCCACTGAAAACTGCATGAGGTTTTTATGGAAATGTTTCACACACCACTCCCCCTCTCATTTCCCGTTGTCATATAAATAATTCACCAGCAAAATCCTCATTCTGAACAAGGAATGAAAAAAGTTAAATAAACAGAAGTTCTACAGATCCATACGGGCTCTGCAAAGGTGCAATTCTGCTGTTGTTCTGCTCAAGTAGGCAGTCACCTGTTAGCAAGACGGCCACACCGGGATGAGAGGAGCGGATTGCAGAACTTGCAAATAGATAAACCTGCTTGAGAGGCTGGAATTTGATTTTACTTATCAGACTCAAAGGTAGCTGATGCAAAGCACAGTGCAAACACTGAGCTTGTATATTTTAAACAAGCAATGAAGAAATGGTAATTGCACAGTGATGGCTCTGACTTCATGGCAAAAATAGTCACTAAATCAGGTGAATGATTCGAATTTAACATATCTGCCAAGGTAGGGGAATGGGTTGAGTGCCTTCCTGTCAACAGCAAGTAGTTAGTAGATTTTCCTCCATCCCTATCATGCTCCAAAGATCTTTAAGCAAAGAATCTTGTTATCTGAATAACCCAGTTGTAGCTCAGTGGCACAGAATCTGCAACTCCAAAATATCGCCATAAACTTTCACATTACTCATGTCAATATTATTCATCCCAACATGGCCTGTAAGCTCAAAAAGCATTTCCAGAAGGATCTCAACACTTTACAGTGAATTGCACTTTGACATATGAGCTTGTTGGGCCTGCTGAGCCTTCCAAGACTATTGTTCCTGGTGGGGGAAACCTTCAGCATCTCTGTTTGATAGTGGGATAGTTTCTACCCAAAAGAAAGAGAGAAGGAAGCTTGGAAAACGTTTTTCATTCTCACGAAGGCATCGCAGATGTAAAGCTGCCTCGATGAATGTAACATAGCTGCACATACATTGCTGTGTCAGTAGGCACTGCTAGCAAAGAGTAAGTTAAGAATAACAACAAAAGCCCTATTATCACTGACTTGTAAGAACATTCTCTTGTCAACTCAGGGAAAAGCCTGCTGAGATTCCTGAATAAAATCAAATATGTGATCCAGTTTGAAATGCTCCCAAGAAAGCAGCAACTTGCAGCATTAAAAGGTCCTAGTCCTACCTCTATCCCTGTAGCACCTTTGTGGAACAGAGAGAGAAGATAAGTCAGCGTTCTTGGTCACAGCATGCTAATGTCAGCTCAGAAAGGGCTGTGTCCTTCCCATCAATAGCAGATGGTGCCTGTAGAGCAAGAGAAATACTTGGCAGCATGTCCTAGGAACAGCCTGGGATCCAGAATGCTCCCAAAACTCAGGAGCTGCAATGGTGTTGCAGGCACCTTGGCCGACTCTGAGCTAGCCGCTCTATGAGGCCGGCTCCTCCATTTGTCAAGACTGGTAATGAATCACAGAATGGTTTGGAAGGGACTTTAAAGCTCCTCCAGTTCCAAACCCCTGCCACAGGCAGGGACACCTTCCACTAGTCCAGGTTGTTCCAAGCCCCATCCAACCTGGCCTTGAACACTGCCAGGGACGGGGCAGCCACAGCTCCTCTGGGTAGCCTGTGCCAGTTGAAATCTGGGAATGATTGCCAGTGTTACTTTCAGGAGAGCCCAGGTACGAATCCTGAGCAGCAGCTGTGCACTTTAAGCTGTTAATGGATGATCATAAAAGGAAAGAACAGTTCTCAGAGGTGATACTCAGTGGGGCAATTAGGAAGCTCCTCTTTCAGAAGTAAAAGCCTGTTCCATCCCAAGAGTTTACTCTAGTTAGGAAAAATAAGGGAAAGGACAACCAGTTCTCTTGGTACTTAAGAAGTGATTCCCCTAAAATAAAGAACACCACAAAACAAATACAAGCGTAGCATTTTTATCTGTGTGCTGAAGAACATATAATAGTGCTTTATACTCCTATTTTAATGACAAGTTTTTCTATGGTGCAATGTGGGGAAAACGATGTCAAAGGTTAACTGTCTCAACACTGTAAGACTTGAGCAGACACATTCTGTCCTCAGTACTTTCAGACAATCCCATTTAAGTCAGCAGTGTCACATAAATGTAACTGGGTAGAATCTGATCAGCCATTTATAAATGATCATGTGTACTGCTGCAGTTTGCAGCTGTGTTGTGCTGATATTTAGCTGCCCTATTGTGAGCCTCTGACTCCAGTACAAAGAAATACACCAATGACAGAATGCGCAAACAGGGTAAATCTCAGGGCGACTGCAAATGGATTTTCCTATTTGGCTTCTTTTAATCATTCCAATGTCCTCTGTTTGGAACAAAGGCTTTTGGGGAAGGAAGAATGCAGAAGAACGTATGAAAATACCATTAAAGTATTTCTGAGTTTGCATTTTTCAAGCAGCCTGATGCAAGGTAATTAAACTTACCTCACAACAACAAATTCTGGTTTTGGAGAGATGTGACTAAGTTTGTGGCAGAAATAAATACAACCATTATAAAAGAGGCTTTGTTGTAGATAGGGTCCCACCTCTCTTCTCCAGGCCGATGGGAACAGAACCCACTGGTGAGTTCCTCAACTCTGTCGCAGTTCAGTCCTCTACACTGACTGGGATCATTAACTAATTCTATACATGGAGAGGGAAAAATATAGGACATGCCTTAATGGTGAACTACAGACAATCATGTGCTGAGTATCCTTTGTTCTCCTCTGCCTGCATAATGAACCAGCTGTGATCCACGGACACATGCTGGGGGTGGGAGGTTCTGCTGTTCCTAATCTTCCATCTAGTCACCCCCTCCTGGTGATCTGGGGTGGCATGTCTGTGCCATGCCAAGGCAGAATATGAATAGATCTGATGCAATGGCTGTCCATGCATAATGATGTCTGTGGTCTCAAAACAATCAGCCTATAACTGGGACAAAGAAGGAAAAGCTGACTTGAATTTAGGTATTTTTCCTGCTGCATGAGAAGCTTTATAAATTCCAAGGCAAGTTTCATCAGATTCATACCACTGTACACAGCTTCAGAGAGAAAAGACTGAATGGAAGTGGAAATTCAATATTACCTGATTTGCATTAGCAAATGTATGATTTGCCTTCAAGATCAACTGAAAGAACAATGAGTTAGGTTGGAAGCTCCTGACTTTAACACCACCAGTACGGAATGGGGAAAGCAAAAGGCAGGCAGTCTTTATTGCTTCAGCCAAGATTGCCTTGCCAGGCCAGAGTTACAGCTTCACTGATTAATCAAGATGCAGAGAATTCAGGACTAAATGCAAATCAAGTTTCAACAGAGGAAAATAATGGATGTCTGAACCGAGAACTGAAAAGTACTGATCAAATAGAACAAGCATGATTCTTCTTTTTCACCATGAATTTAAATCTTGGTCCAAACTTGAGAACTGTAATTCTGAACACAGAATTTTATGCATAAAGTTGTAAGCAAAAAAGTATTTTGCAGTTTTGTTTAATCCTATGATTCTATCTTCTACAACAGCATTAAACTCATGGTGCTTAACCAAAATCAGGGGCTTACTCTCCACTATTACCCTATAACAAACAGAACAGGTTAATAGCTGCCATTGCCATCTATAAATAGAGTACTGCATCATTATGCATTGTTAGAGCTGACAGGCACACATCCCTATTACAGCACTTCTTGCAAAACATCACTGCTGTTATTGCGGAGGTTACAGATGTTTTGATATTTGCAGACCTTATAAGATTTTAGTCAAGGCAGACTTTAGGTTAGATGGGGAAAAGGAGAGGGAAAACAGAAGTGTTTTTCTTCTTCATTCTAATTTAATGTTGTTTCCTGCAGAACTCTTGGAACTTTTTGACACATGAGATACGCCTGGAGGAGGCCAGTCTGTCAGCGAAACAGGCAACAAGAAAGGTATTTATGGAAAGAACAGAGGTGCAGTTAAAAAAGAAAATAAAAATAGCCCCTTTTGAGAGGAGGCAGAAAAGCAGCTACAGACTAAAGAGCCTTCGCTCCTTACTTGAGCAAAACCATTGCAGAGCCAAGATTCCCAACACTCAGAATAGAATTGGAAGTTGCCATACAGCATCTCCCAAAGTTCCCTGCAATATCATATGTGCTTGCTTAGGTACTATATCCCACCTTTTCCTGTGTAACACAGCAGTTCCCATATACAACAGACTGGTAGTCAGTGGTGTTTTATGAGACTCAGATTTGAACTCTGCTCCAACCACAAGCACAGACTTTAATTCGGATCTTAACCAAAAATTGCATATCAGTGCCCTTAAGTGCTATTCTTGGTTTTAGTTTCTTGCAAACCTTTGTGCAAGACCGTAACTCTTCTGCCTAGTTGTACTACCAGGCTTTTTTTCCCTATGAAACAGGTGAAGAAATCACAGATAAATAGGGTAATGGGCATCAAAATGTTATGACCAAAATTTCATCTCCTTTCTTTGGCTAAGGGACTTCTAAAATAAGCTTGTACAATAAACCCATTTCTCTGCAATCTTATTACCTTATCATGAGGTTAAAATTTCCTTTGCACTGTACATGATTTTTGCCTAGCTCCAAAAGCAGCACCAAATCAGTCCTTTCAACTCCATTGCACTGTTTTATCTGATGACAAATACCTGGCTCAGGTGCACAAGTTCTGTGAGGGGCTGTAACTCCCCTGAACATGCTACTAAAGGAAAACCACAACACACAGCAATGCAAAACGTATTCAAAATATATTTGCACTTAAATCTATAGGTTAGCTATGGGTATTTTCATGTGAGTGCCACTGTCTCAATTGTAACTGCACCTACTGACAACAGCAGAATTCTATCTCTAACCTGTTTGGAAGTCCAGGCAGCTTTGTTGCAAGGAAATGCATTCTCATATATTCTTTTCCCTCAATCTATCCTCATCTTTCACACCATATAAATGCTTCTGGCTTCACACATATCTCTTGCAGCATACTAATTAAATGTTTCAAAAGGCTTTATCCATGGTTAAGTGAAGATAAAATTTTAATGATTTAATTAGCAAGCTCCAAGAAAAAAATACTAACAAAGACGTGCTTTTAGTGACTCTTGCTCTCACGTTACGCTGGAAGCATAGGAAGGTGCAACACTGAACATCACTTTTCCTGATATACTCAGCAACAGAGCACATGATCCATACCATGCTAGAATGGAAGTGGGGAACGTCACTGCTGAGTGAATTATGCCAGTTCTTAGCTGCATGTTATCAATGGTGCTTCCTCGAAGAAAGCAAACAGCCTTATGAGGGGGACCAAATCAGTTGTCACTTGACCCCCAATGCTGGAAAGCAGCCGGGAAAGACAAAGAGTGCCATTTTCTGAAGGATGAACTGAAAACTGATTCACTTTCAATATTTCCACATCACTTAGCTGTGACTCCTGTCAGCTGGTTGCTCTACCCTCGGAAACCCCTGTTTTTAGGGTTTGGTAAAGGTAAAATTCTGTTGTTCTGTATAACACATTGGAGAAGAAAAAGCTAATTTCTCTGTCTGAATAACTTATTAAAATGGGTAATTTACTCTTCTGCTTTTCTCTCCACCAAGATTAGCCTATTATGAAAATCACTGCCCAGACACTGTGTATCAGTGACACAGAGCACAATATAAAGGCAGTTTGAGCCTGCCTCTGGGATTCAGCCATTCTAATCCCACCACTTGGCTTTCCCCTCCCAAATGTGAAGAAGTTGGTTATAATATTCCATTTCAAATGATGCATTATGTTCTAATACACATACCGAATATCAAAAACTAGCACGTAAGGAGATGAAAGGGAGCCTGGATTGTTCACTCATTATAAAGCCCCATCCATTCAAAGAAGTTAAATGCATCAAAAGGCAGCTTTCCTCCCTCAGCACAATTCAGAAGGATCAACAGTACATGCTAGCTCCTGCTTTAAGGATCAGGGACAAGGCCAAAGCAGAAGGAGGGCATAGAAAACACGCATTTAGCTGCAATTAGAATTCCAGTCCATAGTAACATAATCATTGTTTTAGTTCACAAAATTTGCAGTTGGCAGCGATCTCACTCTGTCAGCCATCACTAAGCCTGCTCTGGAAAGACCAAGAGCTGCGTTCACAATCAGCTCTTGGCAAAAGTGGTCACCATGCAGTCACTCAAAGCAATGTGATATCTATATTCTCATCTCATTATCATTATTCTTCTCAGCCAAGATCCCCAGGAAGAAGACATAGCTGGCCAAGCGCTATGAAAGGGCTGTGTGCACAGGATAATAAAGCTGTGAAAGCTACATGCAAGGGAGGGTACATAACAAACATGCCATGCAGAGGATAAGCAACTGACAAGGGATATAGTGAAGAACCTGGTGCACTGACCCCAAACATAAAAATGCTGCACTTCATGGCAGTATATCGTGTTATGTTATATTCTGGGTCTTAGAAACTCAAAATATAGGCAGCACTCAAGTCTTTCATCTACAAATCCCCTGAAGCAAGGCTTTACATTTATATTGTGCTAGCCAACCTGCTGTAAATCGCTGTGTACTGCTAACATCACTGTACCAATGACTAGCAATAAAAAAGGGGATAATATGGCTGGTTGAGGAACCTAGAGAGAAGTTGCAGAGAGCAACCATAGCACTGATGGGGATATAAGCACTCAAGATCGGCTCCATGTCTTAAACTTCAAATTCAGACTTTTGCTTTTCAGTGCTTAGTTAATCAACACACTATATGAGCTGTACATATCGAAGTCCCACTTACTGGACATCTTTATGCTGCTGATTTCGTGCAATATGTTGTTTATAGTATTTGACTTCCTTCCTGTAAATCTGACTAACCAAGGATGACCTATATTGTTGCAAAACAATTTTAAACTGGTTAATAAAAGCAGGTCTGGAGGACAGAAAGAGGAGCAGAGAATCTGAGCAATTCACTCCATTAAAAAGCATCATCCATTCACAGCTGGCATTTTACAGCTCGTGTATTCTGCTTTGCTTTCTCTGCATAAAAAAAATGAGCAAGGAAATCAACAGGTTTGAACTTTGAGCTGCACTGAAAGCAGATACAGAGAGTTCAAACCCTGATCGAGTTAAAAAAGAAAACCAAAACCCCACTTAGATCCCTTGCAATTAGACAATAGAAGCTTTCAGTACTTAATTGTATTACAATGACAGCACTGCAATGTATAGCATACCCAAATCTTAAAGGTAAGTGTATCAATCTTTTAATCCTCACTGTCTTGCAAAATGTCACAGTGAAAACTAGGGATGGTGATTCAAAGTGTAGTTAATAACAGGAGGGTTTTTCACCCTTCCCACTGCTACAGAATGCAGTTATTTTCCTGGTGAAACTATGGAGCACTAGAACGCTACCTCCCTCCTTCACCAACAGGAGCACCACACAAGAACTTGTGCTATAAATACAGCATCAATATGTTTGTAAAAATTTGGTTAAAATTATCATAGGCTTCAAGTAAGCAAAGGTCTTTCCAAAGGCAGCTGCTGTTGCCTGGCATCTTTGCACATTTGCTTATGAGGGTCTTCAGAAGTTCTTTGATGAAGATTAATGAAGGCAGAAAGAGTCTATGTATGCCATCTCTTAATTTTCCCTGGAAATGTAAATGTTTGACACCACTGTGAGATTAGTTTTAACTCTTTTTCAAATAGAAGCCTCTCTCTGGTGAGATAGACAGCCTCACATGAGCACAGCCAAGACACGGAGACTCCAGCTCACAATTACCAGCGTAATTGGATGTCCAGCTGATCAGCTGTTAAAAACTAAGCTGGACAGAAGCAAGTCTTCTGAGTTTAGCAGTACCTCAAGAAGCCCTACCAGGGATTCTCACATTATGGCTGCAGTAAGAAGTCTATCAGTGTTTCAATGATAAGCTTTGCTTAATTTAACTGTAAAACTTTGCTGGAGGCAGAGGTTTGTAATATAAATTTGTAGCCTGACAGCAATTTCCACTTTACACATTCTGAAAACAAATGTGTCAATGCTTCAGTTAGTGGCGAACAACTTCTGTGTTAGACATTTATCTGTTACAGTAGTTGAGAAGAGGAGGATTTGCACATTTTAAAGCTGACAATCTCCTGTTACTATCAATGCTGACATGTGTTTGGTTAACTCATACTTTACCAGAAACTGCCACCAAGCCATGAAATGTACAAAGACTAAAAACGTTTCATAAACATTCAGTGACAAATCATGTTTGATTGCCCTGACCAGTTTAACCAGGAAAACCCAGGATGCATTACAGAATGTATTACAGACTTGACATTTCTTCCCCAGGAACTTGTTGGACAGAGTTGTTTATCTAAGTCACCTCCTTACTCAAGAGGATGAGGCACATAGTCTTAACTCCAGATGTCCAAACCAACAGATATATCTGCACCAAAAAGGAGAGCTTTTCTGTGCAGGAGAAGGGATTTGGGGTTTTTTGAAGGACTTAATCTCAGACACCACCACAGGATCTTAGGATCATTAAGCTTCCCCAGTTGCATTCCAAGAGCAAGGTACAAATCTTCTATTGCCTTTTACATGGAGAAACTCCAGAGAACATTGTATTTGTTTTTTTTAAAGAAAGAAAAGGATGAATCAAAATACCATCATAAAAAAAAACCATTTTAATCCATTATTGATTTTTTAAGATGAGGAAAGAGAGAATGAATTCCTGCTGAAAGTCACCTACTTTGTAGAATGGGCTCCTGTCTTCTCATGATTCAAGAATTTGAAGAAACTGAAGTAAACTGTATTAGAACCAAAACTGCTCCTCCTTCAGTCAGTAAGGAAACTATACTCTCAGGTAAGTAGGGTTTCTTTTCTTCTCCTGCCCTGGCAAAGACAAGAGTGCTCGCATTTTATATAGAAATCAGGACAAACAACTGCTCTCTCCTTTCTAGAGTGCCCTGAGACCCACTGATAACAAGCCTCAAAATGTCTCCTTGAATGCAATCACTTTTAGAACAGGTAACAGATTATAATCCCCTCTGTATTATCTTCCAGAAGCCTAACTTGGATTCGGTATTCATGAGTCTATCCTTTGGAGGCTATGACCACTGATACATTGATTGCACCATACAGGCCTGATAAAATAAAGGACTACTCTTTCTTTGCAATAGGATCACTTTGTAACACAAGAACTGAAGTATTTACTAGCAAGGTTATCTACCTTGATCTCAGCATTCCCTTGATGTTCTTTTGGGAGCCTCTTTAGACACCTTTCAACAAAGCCTCTATGCTAGTCAGCTTCTTCTCCTAGAGATTTTAACACAAGACCCTATGCCTTTTTCAATGGAGCACATTTTAACTGGTCACCATCCGTTAGATTTGACACCATGACAGAGTGAGGCTTAGTTTTGCTGAAGCAAAGGCAGGAGGACCTCCCCAATAAAGAACCCAACAATTATTTCCTTAAAGATAGCTGATGTGTTTTTAAGGTAGTACATTACTCTTAGCAATTTTGCCTGATCTGCCGTGCTTTCCCCTTAACAATCCTCTGTGACTTAATACTATATAGTCAAGAAAACTCGTCCCAACCACAGTCCTGTTATCATACACACATATACACTTACTGAATCCAGTATGTATGATGTAAACTACTTAACCTTCTTTTCCAACTGGGTTACATCTTTTCCTTCAGGCAAAATTATTTAGGTCAGATGAGTACTGAAATTTTTAAAATATGAAAGAAAATTACTAGCAAAATTTATAAGTCTCTAAAGGGAAAATTATCTTTGCACTACAATAACTTATTATATGTTTAACAGTCACTCATAATACCTAATAAATAATTTACTTAGCAAAAGATCAGAACTTGGATATAAGATGTCACAGTGCTCTTGCCTATGATTAACCAATGATACAGTTAAACAAAACACCACCTGTTGGGACACTGCTTTGGATGGAAATTGTTTTATTGCACTTATAGGTTTCATTAGTCACTTTATAAGGAAAACTAAAAGGGGGTGGGAAGAACTGCACTAACCCCTCTACAATAAGCAGTAAGAAGGTAGGGTTGAGGGGTTTTTGTTGGTATGTTTTGGTTTTCCCTTATGAGCACAAAAGGAAAACTAAAACATTTGTTTCGGTCACTGTCCTTTCTTTTGTTCCATGGGTGTCCTACAACTTTTACAGTAAATCTGTCAATTCTGGAAGTGAATAATGAGCCATCACAACACTAGAAGTGACAGTTCTAGATAAATAATAATGAGGCTAAAAGGAGCCAAAGACACCAGAACCCTGGACATATGGCAGAGGTCCATACACACAGTTCTGAAGCGCAACTGTGTGTGATGCAAAGCACGCAGCTGAACGATTCCAGAGACACCACGACCCTGAGAGCACACCATGTGTGCACTGTTCCAGGCACACCAATATCCATTTGTCCACAAAAAAGGCTCTAATAAATCCTGATCAGCAGTCGTGCCTGTTCCCCCCATAATTAGCAGCTCAGTGCTTTTCACTGCCCAGGACTGTCATCTAGAATCCTATAGATTACTGCTTCCCATTTCCCCTCCAGTATTGTAATTTCTGCCAAAATGCCTTAATGCCAGAGAACATGGTTGTAAAACGATTGGAGAAAAAAATAAATGAACAAACTCGTGTTTGATTTCAGCTGCTTTCTATGTTCATAATGTGGTACATGTTTCTCTCTCAGGCTTTGTTGAACTGCTTACCTTAGAAATGGCCTTACAATCTCCACAACTGAAAGCTTACCTGCAATTATTTTCAGGACATTAGAAAGATGGTATTAATTTCCATAACAATGGATTTCAATTCTTAATTTAGCAAGCAAGTTTCTACTAATTTCTTATGAACTTCTTGATATTCTACAATAGTTACAAAGTAGGTATATTACATACAAATAGAAGAAAAACATCTCCAAGTCAGTCAGCATGAAACCCACCAAATGCACTGCGCTGTCTTTTAACCAGCCCCTGGGGTTTTACTGGATGCTATGGAGCTTAATGCACTTAGGCTGTGATGGACCAAAGGAATAAATTAATTGCTCCTCAATGGAAAATGCTCTAGTCTCCAGTTCCTGATAAATACATTTTTGCTTCTCAGGTTATTTCAAATGACTAGATATGACTTAAAGGATAATGATCTCTAGACTTAACAACACTACAAACATTGTGGAGCTTAAATTGTACCCAGAAACAAACTGGAAACCAATTAGATCTAAAAAGAACAAAGATAAATTGCTCCACTAAGAAGGAAGACAGCAGGATGCTACTTCAGCTCACCTTTCAGAGGGATCTTTTAGTATTGCTCAAATACAGAGTGAACATCAGCCACCAAAACCAGAAACAGCACAGACATGGCTAACTTTAGAACTCAAGAAAAAGAAAATAAAGACTGTGCTAAAGCAGGACAACAGTTCAACTATTGAATGTTTTTAAATGTTTATTCTACAAAAGTTAACATTAATAAAACTTGAGGGAAAATTCAGTTTTCCTATGGATGGAACCATTCTGGAGAGTAAATTCACTCAAGTGCAAGTCCTGCTTTACATAAAAATCTGAGTGCAACCTTAACTGCCAATTTACTGCTGATAGCTCTGTAATATAAGACTTTCTAAAGCATTGTCCAAGGTTTTAAAATTAAGTATTTATACTCCTAAATCACTCCTGCCTGGAAAATACCAGGTATTCAGCAGTTCTGAAAATCATGCCCTTGCATGTCTAAATATAGATGTAGAATGTTCCTGAACACTTACAGCATCACAGAATTCTCAGCTGAGAGAGTAAATATTAATACTACTGAGTCCTAAATCATTGCTGTGCACAGTGCTTGGAGATCTGGAGATGAAAAGCATTACAGATCTATTTCCAGGATCTTTTCCAGAGCTGTGGGAGTGTTTAAATCTCTGTAAAGCCTTCCCTTCTTTAATATGACTTATAGCACATGCTCTCAAAAAAACCCATATATGCCATTTGCCTTTACATACTAGCAACTGAAATTTTGTCAGCCAGGGTTCTTGTGTCTTAACCTGCCCTTTCTTCTATTTTTGTCTGCGTCACACTTTCCTCTTATTGATGGATGCTGTAATTATAACAAATGATGTGCACTTTTAATGAAAATAAGTTCACTTTTTCCTAGGCTTGTCTTCAATAGTTTCTAGACATAGGCTGTTTCTTATTAATGACATATTTTTTTTAGTAAAAGATGGTAAATGTTAACGAATAAATTATACACTTATAAGCCTGAAGCCAGCGAAGGTGTAATACCAGCTAGGCAACCTTCCAGCAACGTCACAGTGAAAGGTAGGCTCTGGCTTTCGTTGCCTATTTGATCTGTCCAGAGCTTTTTCATTTATCAGAACAGCTGGTTTACAGCTACAATGCACCAGGTTTGAATACAGTGCATTCATCTTAACCCTATTAAATAAACAAAACAAAATGCCCTTATGGCTGCAAAAGGTTTGGCTTTTTTTAAGAGGCTTTCTGTACTTTGAGACTGGCAGAACTGCTTTCTAGTGGGAAAAAAACCCTTATGTCTGTTTTGAAAGGATCCAATTAGCAAGTCTGGGGATGCTCAGCTTACAGTGAGACCTGAAATCAGAGCTGAACTTCTGCAAAACAAAACTCAGTACACTGCTCACTGGATAGAGAATGGAGTCAACTGAAAAGCAGGAAATAAGAGGAACAAACAAGGAAAGTGGATGATAAAACCCATTCTCCCCACATCTTCACTTACAGAGTGTCATGAAAGCATATTTAGCGGCTTTTGCTTACTCTTAAGCTAGATACTGGAATTTTCCCTGAACATTCAACATCCCTCACTAGAAATAGTAATACGGTTTTCATACATAGACAGAAATATTTCTTTTGGGGTTTTATGAACTTCTAGTTTTTTAAATATTGGAAATGATGCATAGGACAAGTAGACTAGAAGGTTGATGAGTACTCTGGAGATGTCTAAGCATATAGAAAATTACTTTGTTTTCATGCAAAGGAGAAGGAGGAGAGGAGAACACACAAGATTGCTAAGTATATGAAAATAGTCCAATCCGTGCCAAAAGAAAGGAAATCACATCATAATTAAACTCCAGTATTAAAAATCAAAGACAATTCAAACAAATTCCATAAAGTGACAACAGGCAAACCCAAGCCAAACTCATGCCAAAGTTTTCAGTTGAAGTACACAGATCCTCAGATCTGAGTCAATTAATAGTAATATATGTATTAATCTCCATCTTCATATTGATATCCTTCCCACCACCAAGACATTAACAGGATGTCTTTTTACCATATCAAACAATAAGGACCAAAGAAAAAAGCAGGCACTAAGGCACAGAAGAGTTCCTTCCAACATCACCACCCCCACCAGCTGCTCTCAGCTCAGAGCACTGTGTGGGACAGACAACGCACAGACTCCATTCCACTGGGGATAACGCTGGACTCCTTCCTGGCCAGGTGTTCCCATTGACTCCTACTTCCCATTGCAGCTATGTAGCAATCAAAGGCACATTCATTCCATTAATTGCACTGATCTTTCTACCTGGTGCCAAAGGCAGGTGAGCACTCAGCAAAAGGTCTCAGACAGACTGTGTTTTGTTCTGCTTTCACTTTTTCTGTCTCATTTTGAATGGGGCACTGCTTACTTGCAGCAGTGCTGGACAGAGTTGACTTTCACTAATGGAAGGAAGATAGGACAGAAAGCCATCTGATTTCAGATGCATACATATCTACATAGAGGGCGAGGGCAAGTGCAGTGTACAGTTGTATCTACCTATATCTACAAATACACATTACATATACCATATATAGGGTGTCTTTATAGATATACATGTATGCATAGACATGTATGTCTATCTATAAATATGTATTCATACATGATTTATGTAGTGGGGAATGCAAGAGTTCGTACTGACTTTTTAAAAGAAACTGGTCTCCCATACATTAAAAACCAAAACCTAAGAGGATCTACCAATACATGTTTTGTGCTTTGCAGTGGCAAATGATCAAGCTATATTACAT